>BEGY01000052.1:318694-371741 GCA_002335675.1 Chlamydomonas eustigma | reverse complement strand
TGATCCTACCAGGCACTAGTGAACATGATCCTACCAGGCACTGCTAGTGAACATGATCCTACCAGGCAATGCTAGTGAACATGATCCTACCAGGCACTAGTGAACATGATCCTACCAGGCACTGCTAGTGAACATGATCCTACCAAGCACTAGTGAACATGATCCTACCAGGCACTAGTGAACATGATTCTACCAAGCACTAGTGAACATGATCCTACCAAGCACTAGTGAACATGATCCTACCAGGCACTAGTGAACATGATCCTACCAGGCACTGCTAGTGAACATGATCCTACATGATCCTACCAGGCACTGCTAGTGAACATGATCCTACCAGACACTAGTGAACATGATCCTACCAAGCACTAGTGAACATGATCCTACCAAGCAATGCTAGTGAACATGATCCTACCAGGCACTAGTGAACATGATCCTACCAAGCACTAGTGAACATGATCCTACCAGGCACTAGTGAACATGATCCTACCAGGCTCATCAGTTGCTTCTTGGTACCACTCAAAGCACCACCCTCAATGGCGCCTTTGAGGAATCCCAAGCTCTTTAACACAACCACCTAGTGAAGAGACATTCACCTCAATTTCATCTTAAGGACCTCAGTTTCATCCTAATCCCTCAGTTTAGTATACATCTAAATTGGAGATGACAGTCTTAACTTCGAAATTCACAACTTTGCAAAATCAAAGTACAGTTAAAAACATGTTTATGGAGACTACCAATTGGAATCAGCTGCCCAGGATGTCTTGATGTAACGGCTTTCGACATTTATAGCAAATGATTCATGAATGTGATCTTTTATTGACTCATGAAACACTCAGCAATAGTGTCAGCTAGTCTGAGTAAATCCAACTGGTAGAGACTGTTTGCGTGTACCTTGAAAGAAGTCATGACACGAGTGCAGCGTGAGCCCTCAGCCACACCAACAGTCTGGATCAGAACGTAGTAGGCGTCTCCCTTGACAGCATCGTTGGTGACCTTGGTCTCAACTACAAACCCACCTGGACCCTGATTCAAAACCTGAGAGCACCAAAGGGCTCATGATCAATGCATGTTTCAGAAAAATGGTGTTTGTCTTTTGAGTTGATTTAGTCCTGGCAACAAAAAAAACCATTTTAGCTATGACCTGCACTCTCTAGGGTAATGTTCAATTGTGACTCACCGTCTGTACCTCCTTGACATAGCACTGCTTTGGAGACATGGGAAGCGGTATATGCAGAGGCTTGATGTAACCCACGGTCCTGGTCTTTGATACCTGCTCCTGCTGCCCAGAGGATGAGTCAGGAGGACTTATCCCAGCGATAGGATGAAGGTGGGATGTGGTACTTTCAATAGCAGCAGACGCCCAGGGGCCCGTCACCACCTCACGCAGCTCCTGCATCATGATGATGGCGGTGATGATTGGGTATGATGACAGGGATCAGCAAGCAGTGACTGCATTCATGAGCCGGCTGTGAGCTGGCTAATGGAAAGAAAACGATGGAGACATCATCGCAACAAAGGATATTATTCACGTAAGTCAATTTAATTACAGTGAACTAGGGCCGCACACCTGCTTCTTGAAATCAGAGGCTCTAAGTCTTGATTCTGCTGCAAACAAGGCCTCAAACACTTGCTGTGGAGGTGCACCAATCAAGACAGACTTCAGGTCAACAGGCCTGTAGAGAGCAGCACAACAGTAAGAAATCACTCTCTAGCACTGGCCACATGCACTATGAAGTAGCAGCACTCTTTCCGCAGCTGGGCTGCAGGGAAGTGTGAATGAGGGCATTTAACAAGCAATAGCAGATATAAGCAAACCTTGACCATTCAACGTACTGGAGAAGCCAATGCAGATGTTTGCGAACAGCCAACGACAGAAAAGAGATGCAGAAATTGATTTATGGCACCTCTGCTGCCAACTGAACCATAAATCATATACCCTAATGAGGACAGACACCTACAGTGCAGGTGGAGGCCTGATTGGAGTGGGAGCTGCATCACGAGTCTCATGATTCAACTGACAACTGACAGAACTGACATCACCACGTCCTCCTGGCATCAGAGCTGCAGCATCAGCTTCTGGGTACTCTCTGCCTCCTAGTTCACGGCTATGAACACTGACATCCGCCTCACAGCCATCATGATTGTACAGTGGACCTGATCCCAAGGTGCCACTTAGCTGCTTCCCTCCACCACTCACTGCGGTTTCATCAATCAGCTGCCTCATCACAGGCAGCAGTCCCAGAGAGAACTTGATCTCAGGGTGGCCCAGGACATTGTCATTGTAGCCCTCCATAGGGCGCCTGTTGGATCAATGTAAAAGCAAAACAGTGCGCTCAAAAAGGTTCATATTGCTGCTGGGGACTACAGGTTAGAGTATCATGTACAATGCCGAGCCATGCTGGTCTCTGCCTCAAATTTGCATTCAAGGCAATGAAGATATTATCTGTTATGAAAGTGCTCAACCGATAATGCCTGCAGACAACACAGACCTACCTGTACAACTCTGGACCCCATTTAGTGCGCATGAAGTTCCGTGTGATGGCAAGCCCAGTGAGAGGAAGGGCACCGTCTGGATGAGTATCCTCCTCCTTACTACTGGGCAAGCCAGAGGGAGCACCAACTTTATTAACACCTACTAGGAAGTTGCTGCCTGGTGTTTCAGCTGTACCGCCATTTACACTACCTGTCATAATTTAATGGTGACATTACTTCTGGAATGCTTAGACAAAGAGCAGTGTTCCTTTCAGAGGAGGTAGTTCATTCCAGGTAAAGCTAGTCAACGTTGATGCACAGAGCAAAGAAGAAAAGCAGCCTGTCTAAGATGAACAAAATAGTTACAAGCGAATCCCCTCATCAGCAGTCAACAGAGCAAAAAGGCTATATGATAAGAGAAAAGAGTATGAAGCAATGACTACTAGATGCAAGCCGTAATATGAGACCTAAACCCTAAAGCTATGCTCCTCTCACTCACTCACTTCCTGATGTGGAAGTTCCTGAGAGCCTCTCAATATGATGTAGTGCCGCCTTAACATCTCCCAAACTGGAAGTACTTGGTTTGGAAGCCAGAACCTGCTGCTGACTAGCAGCTGAAGGTTCATCAAAACCACTCATTTGACTACTTGGCACTGAGGCACCTGCTGCCATCATCAGTGACTTTGGAGAGTGACGGGCCTGCCAGTCCAATAATGACATCTGGGTAGTGAATGCCTTTGCCTGCTGCTCTGGATTTGATGAGAAGACAGACGCTAATCCTTCATCAGATGAGGGCGTAAAATGCTCCTCAGATATCATAGTTGTGAGAGCAAAGGGAGCAGCAGCAGTGGCACTGCTTGGTACTGGTGGTACCTGTTTGTCTGTCCTGGGAGTTGTCAAAGATGTGGGGATTCCCTGCTTTGAGGGAGAAGAGGAGACACTTAAAGTGCCACCATCAGGTGAGTGCTGCTTGTTGAAATAAGCGGAAATAGGGCAGCGGATAGTGGCAGGGAGAGGTGGTGGGGCAACTGGTTGGAAGCTGGCAGCGGTGATGGTAGAACCACGGCGTGTCATGGTTACACTAGAGGGGGGCGGAGGTGCGTAAGAACTGAAGCTTTTAACCCAAGTGTGGAATGCCTCCTGAGGCCTGCACAGTCAGAGTCACAAAACGTAACTGATTGGCCAAGGGACCCTTAGGCTGAACATCGACATGCCATTGCTGGTGCCTGAGATCATAATTTATCACCTTTATTCATGCTACATATTTTCAAAGGTTCATCCCTTCATCATATCTAGGCCAACTAAGAGTCCTGGCTGCACCTACATGCCCCTTGAAAGAAGTGGATGACCTAAGAAGACTATCATCATCAGAAAGTACCGTATCATTGTTGAAGCTTAATTGCATGTCCTGGTCATACATTTAATTGCAAGTCATGTTCATACATTTAAATATTGCAAGTCATGTTGATACACTTTATTATTGCAAGTTATGTTCATACATTTAATTGCAAGTCATGTTCATACTCACGAGCTGCAAGAAGCTAAAGGGCACATATAGCTCATCTTCCTGCGGTTGCTTGTGGCTCGGTAGTCTTCATTTGTCACGGCAGTGTCCCCCAAAGAAGATGAGTCAGCAGGAACAGCATCAGAGATTGTGTTCCTGCTGTCAGTCGCCTCTTGCGAGAAGCTGCCTGATAGCGCCTTGCTCCCAGACCCAGCAGTTCTAGGCCTGGTTGAGTCATTGTCAACAACAGTTCCATTCTTAGCTGCAGTGGGTGCTTTGTATTGAACAGAGCTCCGCTGATCAACAGAGGAGGAGGTGCGTTCAAGAACGCTGCTTGCATCCTCTTTGTATACAGGGACATCCCATATGGGAACCTGCAGAGTACCCAGGTTCATGATGAGGACAGACCATGATCCTGCATTTATCTGAAACAAGTGTATATGTGAAGCTGATTCACACGTAACTGAAGCCGATTCGTACTGAAGACGAATCAGAACCGTAAGAATGACCATTTGTGGCCTGAATGCAGTACATTTGACAGAATGCACGAGTGATGCATGCGCATACATATTTGTACCAAAATAATATAATTGACTTCACATATACGTCAGAAAGACGAAACCTGCTTTAGATATGATGATTGAAATGGGCAACAACGGGCGTCGAATGCTTGCTGCAGGCCGAGGAACAAATGTGTTTGTAGGCAAGCGACATATGACGAATTCGGGGGTGGGGAGCGCCTTCAGCAAGCTTTGATGCAGTTTCGAGGTGTCCTCGAAAATGCATCTCTACTTGGAGAAGGACGCAGTCGTGGAAACAAATATGTGTTAAATATGTTCATTATGACATTCAGTTGTCATACAAAAAGATTTGACCAATTTTCTCAGAACTCAGTTCCAAGGAGGAGCAAAGAAATTATTGCAAAATTGGTTCAGAAATATTTATACTTAGAAAATTGATTCGGCTTCATGATTCGGCTTCAAGCAACGATAATGTGGAGCATACAAATACATAATGTCATCATCCTAATCATGCTGACCCATTTGTTATGCATTAGATCACTGAATGGAGGACCCCTCTAATACACATCATTAGATCACTTAAAGGAGGACCCCTCTAATACACATCATTACATCACTGAATGGAGGACCCCTCTAATACATATCATTAGATCACTGAATGGAGAACCCCTCTAATACACATCATTAGATCACTGAATGGAGAACCCCTCTAATACACATCATCAGATCACTGAATGGAGAACCCCTCTAATATACATCATTAGATCACTGAATGGAGAACCCCTCTAATACACATTATTAGATCACTGAATGGAAGACTCCTCTCATACACATCATTACATCATTACATCACTGAATGGAGAACCCCTGTAATACACATCATTCGCTAACCTGAGTTTTCGCCAGTACTTCCTTCCCTCTCATGATGTAAATCTTTACCTCCCCGACCTGAAACATGTAAGATGATTTTACGTTATTTTATTCATCTAGAATCTCCAATCCTTGATCAAGAGTATCAAGACCAGCTGCTTTGCATAGCGCACATAGCTATCAAGAGGACATGCTATTACTTTTATAGAGAGCCTGTAAACAATGTCACCCTCTGCACTTATTTACAGATTCATTATTCATGTCAGAAAATGAAGGCAGGCAGCTGTCACCTCGTCTTTGTCTTTCTTCTTTGTCAACCAGTTGTATGAGATTTCGAAGGCTTTAGAAAGTGATAAGGATATCTGTAGAGGACCAGATATTGAAATTGATCACGATATCTGTAGAGGACCAGATATTGAAATTGATCATGATATCTGTAGAGGACCAGATATTGAAAGCTCTAAATGTCAAGGCAGTGATAAAACATGCACCTAAAGATCACAATTGAAGATCACACATTACCTGCTGATCCACTTTAAATGACATGATATGTTTGCCGCCTGAACCCTCTGCCATGCTCCTCAACTCCTTGGGTTCAAACTTGTGAATGAGGACATTCCTCCCAACTCTGAAAGGCATCCAGTAACAAGCAAGCTTTTCATTAGAGTCTTTTAGTAAAGAGACTGTATATATCTCGACCACCATATTACAACAAATGAGACTGGATTCTCTACCTCCATGCAGCAAACGTGACTCCATAGCGATCTCAATATAACAGCATTCAAACTAATGTGAAGATTTTAGATTATCAAAATAACTAATGTGCATAGTACCTGATCTTAATGGCTAACTTGGTTGATAAGTCCATAGGTCTAGAGGCTCGGAATAAATTTACTTCTGTCACATTGATGTTAAGAGTGTATGGACTGATCAGGACCTGTTATATAGCAGGAAATGAGTAAAAGGCGTAATATATTTGAAGTCAAGTTGATGAAATCCTTAGATGAAAAAAACATTTTTGCAGATTATTCATCAAGGAGGTTTCCAGGTTTATGAATGCAACTATGAAGAGGCAACAAATTGCAGAATTGTAGAATTAATGATAATAAAGGGACAGGGCGGCCACAGGGATGGTCAATAAAAACATGCACCTACCTTTAAAATATTTGGGTCCAGCAGGTTGGATCCGTCTTCACTCCAACTGATCTGTTCAAGACAAGGCAATAAGCAATCATGACACGTAGGTTTGCTTGGAGTGTAGCTACAAGTGTTGCTATAGCCTAAGGCAGAAATTGGGTAGCTGAGCACCAATGTCAAACATTTAGCATCATGTTGCTGCCTTATTGTGCACTACACTATGCCCTGGCTGTCTGAGCTTATTAAGGAATTTCAAACTAGTACAGTGCAGCTAGAGCATCATATTATGAACCCTAGTACTGTGCAGCTAGAGCATCATATCATGAACCCTAGTACTGTGTAGCTAGAGCATCATATCATGAACCCTAGTACTGTGCAGCTAGAGCATCATATCATGAACCCTAGTACTGTGCAGCTAGAGCATCATATTATGAACCCTAGTACTGTGCAGCTAGAGCATCATATCATGAACCCTAGTACTGTGCAGCTAGAGCATCATATCATGAACCCTAGAGCTGTGTAGCTAGAGCATCATATCATGAACCCTAGTACTGTGCAGCTAGAGCATCATATCATGAACCCTAGTACTGTGCAGCTAGAGCATCATATCATGAACCCTAGTACTGTGCAGCTAGAGCATCATATCATGAACCCTAGTACTGTGTAGCTAGAGCATCATATCATGAACCCTAGTACTGTGCAGCTAGAGCATCATATGATGAACCCTAGTACTGTGTAGCTAGAGCATCGTATCATGAACCCTAGCACTGTGCAGCTAGAGCATCATATGATGAACCCTAGTACTGAGGAGCATCTCACTAACTCTTAGCACTGAGGAATACATATTATGAACCTTAGTACTGAGGGGCATCATATCATGAACCATGATGTTGCAACACACCACATCATGTACTGTCTTTGGAATGACTCCAACTATCAGGAGGATTTCACCGCTGACACGATCACCAGCACGTCTACGGGTCAAGCGGTACCTGAACGCATGCATGGTTGTTTTTGGTATCATACTTCATGTGCAAGCCTGTTAAGCCTGAAAGAGGCACTCCTAAAAGACGGTCAAAGTGGACATAATGATATGTACTTAAGTACCACTTTAAATGCGCTAAAATAATCACTGCTCCCTTGTTAGAAAGTAGGAAATGAGAAAAAACTGTTAGGTTATCAACTCTAGACGCACCATCTGCTGAAAGGTAGCAAAGGCTTGCTTGCTGGTTCCAGAAAGTACCCTAATGTAGTGAGGACCTGTACGCAGTAATGAGCATGGCAGAGGTCAAAATGTATCAATTTGAGCGATGCTTAAGACCGTGTTTTGAGATGTTTGTCAAGATCAGATATTCTGAAATATACGATGAATAGAAGTGGAAGGCGGAGAAAGCAAACAGTTTGGAAAAATACAGACTATCGCACCTGCCCTGAAAAATGATCCAAGACACCCATCGCTGCATTACTGAACACAGACAATGCCAGCTTGGTCTGGGGAGTGAGGCCAGTCAATGGGAAGGAGAACCTGCATATCAGGAGGACAGTGAAGGCTGGAGTCATGATGAGGTGGAAGGAGACAGAAGCACAAGGACCATTATGGAGCTTTGACAATGCATTAGGGGAAGGAGACAGAGCACAAGGAACATTATGGAACTTTGACACTGCATTAGGGGCGTTGCAAAAATCCATATTTATCTGTATGTGTATGTTCCAAGGACATGAGATGGAGAGGTACCTAGAAGCGTCAACAATTTCTTCAAAACAGCTCAGAATCATGACAGGAACATAAGACGTCATCACCAGTATAATATTCTCTAACATGTTTCTTGTAATCAGACTCCTTAAATAAGAGCTGCATGAACAACTGAATTATGTATCAGTCATGACTCAGGATTGAGCCCACATTATGGGGTTCCCGTTAATGATGTTATGCATGAAGCATCAGTCATCATGACTCAGGATTGAGCCCACATTATGGGGTTCCCGTTAATGATGTTATGCATGAAGCACTGCATGATGCATAAGTTGTGACTCACGATTGAGCCCACATGGGGTTCCTGTTTCGATGACAGCTTCTAGTCTGTCCCTCCAGTTCATCACCCAGAGAAATCCTGACAGACCTAGTGGGCGTCGTAGCATTGAGGGGCGAGACAGATCAAGCATTTCAAGCTGTATGTCTAGAATTATTTTCTATTATGTAACCTACCATGACATGCTGAAGTCCACATTACTGGCAAGCGTACATAAGAAAGTATGCAGGCCAATTATTTTAGGTGATGACGAATCACAGTGGATAAGCAATAAGCACACCATGTTACCACTCTATTGCTGACTCACGATGTAGTGCTGCGGGTGTCATGATCAACAATTGGAAGATTCTTCGCCTCACGCACTGAGATGCATAAGTAATGCGTGTCTTTCAAGGCGGTCCACCATGAGGAGGATGCGCTCTCTTCACGGCTATTATCGCTTGCAACATGCGCATCATTATCTGCTCCCTCATCCCGAACCTCCGTTGCATGTCGTGAGTCGGCATCCTGCTCTGGTACCTGTTGCTTCAGCGGTTCTTCTGCAACCCTTACGTCGCAACCCCTACATTACGTTTGGACAACACGAGGATGAAATCATATGTAAAATATCGAAGTCCAATATTAAGCAACATGGTGGCAGAACATAGGCAGGTCCACACCACATGAGGCACGACAGTGGTCGCTGCTTACGACACAGAAGCTCGGGACTGATTAGAGTTCAGAGCAAATCTAAACAGTCAGGAGAAAAAGTGCAGAACATACAGAGTGGAGGAGAATCCCTCAACATGATTCAGATTTGTATAATTTAAAAGGACTATGCGAACGGACCTCTCTACAAAAGAGGGGACCGATGAGATTTCAGGAGGCGCATTATAATCTGAGGCAAGAAGCATGAGTCGAGAATTAAGATAAAGTATGCCAACAAGCAGTCACGAGAAAGAACGCACCAATACTGTCTTGATTTCGAACACTTTTGATTTTCCCAGAAACTTGACCAATACCTTGCAAAGTATTTAAGGCAAAAGCATCAATTTTATGGCTTGCCTTATGAAAGCTTTTTTGAATTTTCCGCATTTTAATATGCTATGTATGAAATTTTCCACTTTCTCGTCAGTGTCCGCATCTAGAATCATATGACAGGATCATGACAGGATTATGACGCAACGTCATTTGTGTGGATTTCCATACCTACTGTTACCTAAAGAACTTTGAGCCTAATTAACAACGCGGTATTATATTCATGGTTAATATCACCACCCTGTTATTAATGTTCATAGAAATGAGACATGTTTCATGAGCTGTGAAAAGGCCCCTTCCCTGTACTTAAGTCCGGTGAATCTTTTAAATGAATGTATTTCATCTACCATTGACTGTCCTGGGGTCCAGCTAAAACTTTACCATGCAAGCTTATCTAATCTCTGGAGAGGGTTGTCTGACATGCTTCAGGTATCTCATCACCTCATCAGCGTATCAGCTTCCTGAGGTCCAGATCTATTCTGTTAATTCACGTCTTATCACATTTAATTAAATCATGTGTTTGCTTCTCTTATGATTAAACAATGGTGCATCATTATTTTCCCAGCAGGCAGACTGCAGCAACAGATCAGAGGTTCGTTCCTGGTTGCTGTCCACCATCGGTACCATGCCTCAGATGCCTTATGAAATTAAATCCTTCCTCATCTTACCATATTTAGAATGGTAAGCTCGATTGTTTCAAGGGCTTTCAATTGCTCTTTCTTCCCAATCTGATTAATATTCATTTGCAGCTTCTGCAGTCATAGCAAGGAACCATTACAGCAATCATCACACTTTCACAGGAAGCAGAGCACTGAACAGCGTCCAGACCAACACCTGCTCATTCGCCGTAGCTTGGTTGAGCTTTTGTGTGAACAGCATCGCACTAAGGTACAAATAGATATATGTAGAAATGTGAATAAGATGAGAAGGTAGCTGAATCAATAAACATGGCTCTGCAACCAATCTGGATGGCTCAGGCTCCAGAGTTGTTATCATCCACTTTCATTTTACGTCATCTTCTCGTGTCTAAAGTCCTGTGCTGTGGTATAGTAGCCCGTTTGTTAGCAGTCAAAACAGGCATTCTGACTTATAACAGCTTACTGCATGCTGATCCACACATGATGCACAGGTTGCAAATATTGTATCGGACTGTCCATGCTTGTTAAGGCGCTTCTTCTCGTGTGAGCGCCTTACCATCAATCCCTAGCAGCTTAGAAGTGAAATTTCAAATGACATAATACTTTTCAAAAACATTCATTGGATTGGCTTTTTAAAATTTGATCCTAGAATTTGTGTGCTGTTGGATTTAGATGTTGCATGACAGGCCACTTGCTTCAAGAGACTACATGCGGATACATCCTTTACTTCCTTTACTTCCTGCTCCTGTAGGCCATGTTTCTCGAATAAGGGCTTGGTTCTGTCACACAAGTATGGCAGGGATCCAACACTTTCAATTCGGGGCACGGGCCCTGGGTCTGTTTGCACTTGCCTCAAGAGATGAGGTGAGGGTGACATTGGGCCATTGCGTTATAAGCACTACCTCCTGTAGTGGCAGATTGGACTGCTCATGTGCGTGGCGGTCATTTGTTGCTTGTTACCAAGCAATACCACTAGATCATATAAATGTGTCCCCTTTGGTCTTTCAATGCCACTAAATAACCAGAATAACCAGAATAATTCTTAATGCTTAATGGAGATTTCACATTATGTCATCATCAACTTTCGCCTTAGTGAACGTTTGTTCACACTATTTGTGGTCTTTTTGTGTCCTGGTATTATGTTCTTATTGCACTTGTCATTTACCTTGATCTATACCGTCCAGAATAACAACCCTAAACCCTGTTGCTGCAGGTATGGCAGCACCTGGTATGGACAGGCAAGCACTCACAAGCTCCGGTGACGGTGGCTGCAAAGACACACTATTTTTGTGAGCTTGACATGGAGGAAACTGTCCAGAACTTGGTTGATAAATGTCCAGGGTTCTGGACATCTGAACCCTGGAGGGCCTGTCTTGAGAGCGGTGATTTTCTAGACCTAGACCCATCCTGGTTCCATCAGGTATAGCTGTTGACAACTGCTTTTGAATATTTGAATGACTTATGTAATAAACCAATCACATGTCACGAGTGCTGACTAGACATTATTATGTGTGCTGGAAACGGATTCAAATGTTACGGCATTATGGAGATCTGATAATATATGATAAAATCTGATACAAGCTAACTGGATCTGGCTATGAGTCCCTTCAAAGCATCCTGACGAAGATGTTAGAGCTTGATTCTTCTTCACACATCAGCCAACGCATCATCATCATCATCATATTGGCAGAGAATAATGTAGATATATTTGATGTACAGGCTTCTAAAATAACTTATGATCATTTGCTCTATCGACTAACAGGAGCTTTTCTCTATGTGTTGGGGTAATATGCAAGATGAGGGTTGCCTCATGAAGGAGCAAAGACATGGAGGAAGGTGTGTTGATGACCATGACTGGGATAAGAAAAGAGAAGGGAATGAAGATGAGGATTCTTCATTGGAGGCTGAGAGGGCCGGGTGGCATCTGCATCGCCTGATGGTGGATTCATGGCTAAGAGAAGACAAGGTTCATGCTACTGTGGATAGGCCCGCCTTTGTAACTGCTAGCAGTTGCTGGGCCATGCTGTGCCGTCGAATGCTGCACTTGTTGTCAGACCAGCGCCTCCTGGAGCTTGTCCAGAACATCACAGACCATTACAATTACACTGCCCTTGAGAGGTGTAAGGGTGATAGCAAGCACAGAAAGAGCTCAACAAGTGACACTCGAGGAGAAGAGGAGAGAGGCAAAACGATGCAGAAAGTATGTTGGAGGTCTGTTAAGCTTATTATGCTGCAAAGCAAAAAGATTTACCTCCTTCACAAGCTGACTTACATTTACATAGCATGTTGTGGCGAATGTGTCTGTAACTTTGATTCTGTGCTGGCTTGTTTGTTTCATGTCACTTGTATGATTCAAAAAGGCTCTGGTCCAACTTAACCCTTCCCCCCCATGATGCATCATGTAACAACAGGCCAAGCTTGAGGACATGAGCAATGCTCTGGGGCATGGCTGGATAGATCTGTCTGGCTTGCTGTTCGATTGCTCTGCACGAGGCCACAACAATACTCAAGGAGCTGGTCGTATTGATGCCCTGTCTAACAAGGGTTGTCGTCATGATGGAGAAGACAGAGGTACTCAAGGAGCTGGTCGTATTGATGCCCCGTCTAACAAGGGTTGTCGTCATGATGGAGAAGACAGAGGTACTCCAGACAATAAAGGACATGATGAAGGTCCTGGCTCCCTGGAAATTGCTAAGGATTCAAGGCACTACAAAGGCAGCAGCAGCAGCAGCAGCAAGCACAAGGCTCAACAAGAGGACAGGGATCTTGACTCATACTACATCAGGAAGGATCGCAGTCGTAGGAGGCTGCCTCAAACTAGTGTCAGAGAAAAAGATGACAGCATAACTGCCCTTGCTTACAGCTATAGAACCAGAGATGATCCCGTTGGTGGCGGTGGTGGCTGTGTGGAGTGGGAGAGCCTTGATCAAGTGATATTGCTACATGCTTTGTGCAATTGCAGGTAAAAGCTGGGAGTCCTCATGCAACTCTTGCTCAGAAGCTCCTTTAAATCTCTCTGGCTCATCCGCCATTAGGACATGAAAGGGCTTAATATACATATTCATAACTCTGTACATCTCACCTGCACTACAATTCTGCCATAAACATTAGTCCCTGTTGTATCAGATGTATCTTCAGCCTTTAACGTCTAAGCATTATATTCTCATGACAGATCAAGGTTGCTTTTAACTCCATCCTACTTGTTGCATTCTTTTATCTCTTCTATGTGGTTTAGGGTTTCATGCTATATCTTCAGTATTATCATCGTTTATACAAATACCCACACCCAGCAGGTTAAGGACATCAAGTCATATCATTCTGGCTGAGTGCATTACTCATCTCATTTGCGTGACATGCGATATCCTCAGTAGGTCTGATGACCCTTGTTAACTTTATGTCATGTTATTCTGTCATCAGAACGCAACTGTGGCACATGGCTGAGCAATGGGCAGCAAAACAAAGATGGACTTCAAACGCTGACTCAGAGGATCAAGGTGCTAATGCTAGTGAGGAAAATGATGCAACAGATGGAGAGCTACCTAGTAACTGCCCAAATGACCTCAGATACAGAGGAAAGGTAGAGAGAGCTCAGGCAGGCAGCAATAGGGAAACCAGAAAAAAGGAAGTATGTAGATGTCCTCGTTCTCCAGGTGGGCTGGTGAGCAAGGAAGCAAACAACAAGTCATCGAGCCTAGGAGATGATGTTGACATCCTCAAACAATGCCTGTTGTTACATGCCAGTGGTAACTATGGAGAACAGGTATATCATCATGATGCATACAATGGCGTATTTCAGTTCATGAAAAATGTTGCATAACATTCTACGAAACTGTTTACTCAACGACGCCCTAGGTGTGTTGCTGCATGGTGTTCACATAATCTGGTTTTGCAAGGCAGATAAAATATGTCCAGGGAACTCAAAGATAGAGATAACCAGTTGCAGGTGGCTTGACAGTATGCTGATTTCACATTATTGAATACCATCATTCTTATCCTAACTTCTTCACACAACCCCTCAGATCCATCGAATTACTATACAGAGAGCTTGCAATACAGCTAAGCTGCACAGTACAGACAGAGGCAGCAACAAGAGGATATCCATGCTGCAAAGTCAGAACAACAGGAGAGTAGAGGGCACAATCAGTGTTTCCAGGCATAATAATCCAAGCAGCAGCCTGCTTGATGTAGGAAGTAGCAGTCTAAACAATGCTTCTGCAGCAGCTGAGGTGGACTGGATGGGTCTTGATGCTCCTATGTTGTCCCATAATAAGATGCATGCTTCAGGCAGTACGGCTGCTGCTTGGGCCAGGTGTCTCATTGCACTGGAAGCATGGTCCCTACGAGGAGCTCTGATTCAGATGTCGAATGACAGCCTGGTGCAATGTGCTCATCAGGTCCCAGGCCTTGTTTGTAAAGCATCATCATCAGGAATGCAGGTAACCAACAATGGAACTGTTCTTGTAATGCAGGCAAGTTGCTATAATGTTGATATGACTTAGCCTGCTATGAACAGAGTGCATTATGTTTAAGGTCCATAATGGTCAGTCCTTGACTTAGTCTTTTATGAACAGAGTGCATTATGTTTAAGGTCCATAATGGTCAGTCCTTGACTTAGTCTGTTATGAACAGAGTGCATTATGTTTAAGGTCCATAATGGTCAGTCCTGGCAAATTATTGGACGTTTGAATGAGGAATTGATAGCGGTGTTTGTGAATATCGCAGGTGACAACGAGATCTGAGTCCAAAGTCATTGCCTCAACCAAGATTTTGGATAAGGGGAATAGTGCTAATAGTGTGGAAGGTCCTTATAACTATGAGCTGATAGAGAGCACAGATGATGAGGAAGAGAGAAGGAGGAGGAAGAGAGACAACCGAGAAACAAAGCATGTAAAGAAGAGGAAGAGAAAAAGGAGCAGGCGGAAGAAGGGTAGCAGCAGAAGAGACAGGTCAGGATTTTTAGTAAAAAAATAGATGAGTGAGCCTAGCAGATCTCCGCTCAGGCCAGTGCATAGTCTTGATGAGTAGCTCAGATGCACATTAAAATTCTGCGTGTTGGGACGCAGGTCGCCTGATAATGGCAGTGCGTCTTCTGACTCAACCGAAAGTGATACTTATTCAGGAGGCAGATCGAGCATTTGGGCAGCACTAGCTGATGCTCCACGGGGGAGGGCCCAAATTGATGGCAGCCATTCAAGTTGTACAATCGACATTGAATATGCTGGGAGCTACAGGCTATCCATTCACGAAGCTTCAGATTTCATAGCTTGTGTTGCATGTAAACACTGGATGACGTGCTAAAATATGGGGACACGCTTGTGGGGATACCTAGTGAACAAAAGAAGTTTTCAATCGAGTACCGCAGGTCCACGTCACTCTTCCAAGGAATCTGAGGAGATGTCAAGTGCTTCATAATACTGAAGATTTACTTGTACATTTATTGCGTGTATGGGATCATGTAGGGTCAGCCCTAAACATGGTCAAACTCGATCTCAACGTGAATACAGACAGAATGTGCAAAATTGTCTCCTGATCGTAAAATTTTCAAGTCGAAACTGTTTACCGGCCCCCTCGCCTTGGTCTAAAGAGGTCCGCAGAAGAAGATATGTTTCACCTGCTTCTTCCAGCGGCAACGTCGCTGAGTCTGAGGGACCTAGCCCATCTTCTGAATCAGCAGCCTGGAGACCTCCTCTTAAGTTAATTGTGGGTAACACCAATGGCAAGGTTGTCTTTGGAGTTTGGTGTGATATCTTCAATGCAGGCCTTTCAGTAATAGAAAACTGATGTCAGATCATGCTGTCCAGCTTTTGCAGTATTTTGTTACTCAGCCTTATCTCTCATGCATGCAGGCACTTTGTGGTATGGTGCTCACTTTTGGTGTTGCAAATCGCGTGCTTTATCGTATGGCTTTGGTCCCAATGCAGGACTACATCTTCTTCCTTGCTCAGCTTCAGAATGTAAGACAAATAGCACAGCAATTATTATATATTCTTTGTTATTTCTCATGTCATAATTTCAATATATTTTCTGTCATATCTTCTTCCAGGTTCACTATCTGGTGGTTTATTTCGGGATTCTGTTCTTCAGATTCAGGTGACACATTTGGTTTAAAATCGTTTTGTTCAAAATGCTCCAACCACTGAGTGAACATTTCCACACATATTGCATGCGCCATCTGCTTTGGTAAATGATGGTGACTCAGCATGTGCCACCTTATATTGCCGTTTTCTGTCTAGGTCTGGTGCTGTGACCGCATCAATGATCTCCATCAACAAAATTCCCCTCATCATGATTGGTGCTTGTGAGGGCATATCTCAGCTCCTATTCATGATCAGCTCAGCTCACCTACCAGGACTCCTTCTCCCTATCATCAATCAATCCTACCTAGTGTGGAATCTGCTGTTTGCAACAGTGCTGCTTGGAGCCAGGTAGAAACATATCATTCATCTGCCTCTACTTCTTATTGAGCCGCACTGAATCTTTTCATATGCACTGCTCCATATACATGATACCAGAACTGGATAAAGAAAGGTGAATGACAATTATATCATTTTCGTCATTTCCTACTCTTTGTCTGAACCATAATTATGTACAGTCACAATACTCTTCTCAATATAATCAAAGACAAAAGAATTCAACAGCTTCATACGCCTTTAACTTTTCATAATCCCACCTTGAAGGTTCAACACCACACAGATTCTAGGCTGCTGCCTCATTATGGCTGGGGTTGCTGTTGCTGCGGTGTCACCTTCCAAGATACTCTGCCTTATCAGCAGTGTCTGGCAGACGAGCCGTGTTAAAAACCTAGTTGCTAGCAGCATCGGAGGAGTGGGACCAGAGCTTGCACCCTCAGCGGAAGCTGTGACCACTGCTGCTGCTGCTGCTCTAGCAGAGTCAGCTGAGTCAGTTGCACCCCTGGTGGATCCTGTGTATGTAGTAGCTTGTGTCTTGTGTTTTGCATTTCCAGCCCTGGCCAGTACTATCAAGGTAACAAGGTATCGGGCTGTCTAAAGCCCACTGATGATCTGACTCCAATTCTGTGGTGATCACTTGTTGCCTCTAGAAGTACTGCTTCTTCACAGAATAATGGCTCTGCCTTGCACTTGTTAACAAACCGTCTCTGTTCAGTGATTGATTGTTGATTCATTACCACATGAAGGAGAAACTATTTGTGGATGCAAGGAAGCAGTTGGGGCGCAGCCTGGACATCTTCGTGGTCAACTCCTTTGGTTCATTATTTCAGGTAAATATCATCCTGTGTGCACATTTCAGCATATCAAACAAACAGCAGCCGGAATGATTATAAACGCCCTGATCTTTCATCTTTCCCGATCTTTCCCTGCTATGAAACCAAATCACCTGCTATTACCCAGTCCCTCAGAAATGTGAATGTTGTAACAAGTGCTTTCCATATGTGTTTGTGGCTGCAGTTTCTGTTCGTCCTGTTGCTGCTGCCATTGATGTTGTCAGTGAATCACATACCCCTGGAGGGTTTGCCCAGCTACCTGTCTGAGGGAGCAAGATGCTTTCAGGGCTTGCCACCCTCTGCTAGTGGGCCTGCCTGTGATGGGGCCCCAATGCTCCCACTCCTGTGAGTACCATCAATACTCTGCTAACTCTGATACTCTGCAACTGCATGCTAACGTCATCAGTAGGTACATCCTGTACATCTGATTGCAGTTTCATTGTGTCAGCAGGGAATATCTTCTGTTGTTGGAAGCTTCTGTTACTTGCTGTGGCAGTATTCCTATTGGATGACTGTTGGTAACTTATTTTGTTTCAACATTAGATTCATTATGATGATCCACTACTGTGAGCTTGCTCTGCTGCCATGGATGTTGAAATGATGTAGTTCCTGCTGATGACACGACTAGGTATGTTGCTGCCAATCTGTTGTTCAACATCAGCATGCTGACATTGCTGAAGAGTGTGGGGACAGTCACCACCACCATCACTGGAAGCTGCCTGGTGCCTCTTACCATCATTGCATTCATGCTACCTCTACCTTACCTGGTGAGCTGGATAGGTTGTTGATGATCATGTGCCACCCAATAGTGACAGCAAGCCCTATTAGCCCTACATACACAATCCATTCAACATGCGCACTACTTCTAGGGCGCTGAACTCAGCTACCACTAAATTGGAAAGCCTAGCAACCATGAATGACATTTGTGCGTCAATGACGAGATTCTTGGTTGTAGTTGAAGTTTCTGGAACACATTCATAATTAGTCTTTATTAATGGTTTGAACTTCCAGTACGGAATCTCGCAGATTTCCTGTCTGAGTCGTCTCCTAGATTGCTATGCTGTATTGCCATTATTTCCTGTCTGAGTCGTCTCCTAGATTGCCATTATGATACACCTATATTCGTCACTGCTACTTGTCTGCTTGCTATGCCTTCAGGAACCAGCTCCCCTTCAAACCAACATCATCTCTGGGTGCCTGCTACTCTTGGCCGGACTCTTCATTTACAATTTCGGACACTTGTTAAGACCTGCAGGCAGCAGCACAAGTGGGGGTGCATCCTCAAGTCCTCAGCCACTGGCTCGCAGCAACCCTGAATCGCAAGATGAGTTGCCTCATCCTTGATCATGAGGATTACCATACAGCGGTTGAATGTAGATTTTACTCAGAGTGATCAAATGAGGAGCTGTAGAGAAGCTGAAGTGATCTCAGGCTGCTGCGCATTCATCTGCCGTGACTACTGTTGAACAACAGCTTAAGTCTGTGTAAGTGTGTCCCATACACAAAAATAATGCAGGAAGGCGCCATTAAAGCCATTGTACACTAGTTCTGTTGTTTAGTGGAATTGACTACATTATGGTAGACCCAGGGACGTCATCCTTAGCCTCCTCCTGTCTATTATCTATGTATAGGCAGATAAGGCAGATGATTTATGTCATCACTGTATGTTCATTATGCTAACACTTCTGTATTACTATTTCATGATGTGTGTGATAATGATATTTGCCGCAATATTGGTATTATACAGTCCAAGATGAATGGTGATTAGCAGTAAACCACTGCTTCAACTATATCAATATGCTAGCCGGTTGATTGTCAGTTCATAATCAGCAGACAACAAAATTAGGAATGCGTGATGATGGATACTGATGTCTTCAAATGCTTCGGCTCTTAGTCCATTATGGTTGTCGTTGAAACCCAGGTGGCATAACGTGAAATCATCCATTGACACCTTTGTTTTAAGGTCCTCATTATTTACAGTTTAGAATGATTTGCCACAGTAGTAGTGCCGCCCACTTCCTCAATGCCATCATCAGCTAGATCCTCAGTAGTAGTGCCGCCCACTTCATCAATGCTATCATCAGCTACATCCTCGCCGCGGCTCCCATTGGCTTTCCTTCAATAATGCCATCGTCAGCTAGATCCTCACGGCTCCCATTGGCTTGCCACACGTAGTCCGTCTGCACGCAGCAGTAGCTACCTTGGGTTAGCCGCATTTAGCAAACTACTAGATCACGTCATACCATGTCCAGCATTATCGCATTATGAAGCAGGCTAAACATTCGTCAGCAAGGTACCATTACACATCATGAATCTGTTGTAATAATCAACATGATGTGAGACACTTCTTCCCTTAACTAGCTGAGCTACCTTGATGTAACCGTTATCACTGGTCCACTTATCAACGGAGGCTGGGCCTCTGCTTCCTGATCGTGGAAAAAATAGGATAACCCAGTTAGAGATTACATAAGAAGAGACCAGAACATGAGCCAGCTCTAATAATATGATGCCATGCTCATCATCGCATCAGCAGTCTATGTCTCACCATGCTCATACAGCTCCAGCGGCACTTGCCCTCTGTCAATGGCGTGGAGTAATGGTGTACACACAGCCCAGGCCGCTCTCAACTCATCTCTCCTTACAAAATGTTGTTGATCGCCCCTGAGATGATGAAGTAGCAGAGCAGGGATTCACATTGTAAAACCATGGCAGCCATCCTTATAACAGTAATAACAGTGTACCTTGATAATTACATGTTCCTGCTTAATGAAAAGATAACTACAGCGATATAAACTCATAATGTGAGGCAATCAGCACACACTACAATGTAACGACAGCAGGCTGTTCATCACCTGATGCAGTCCAAGATCAAGCGTTCATAGGCATCAGGGATAACAATGTCCTTATATCTTTCAGGGTACGTCTGCAGGACATGAGGTACTAGAGTGTTATTGCTCCTTCTGGTATCACTAGTCGTCCAGGCAGCTGATCATTGTTTTTGAAAGCATTGTCACCACTTTACTCATCAAGGTGTACAACATGCAAGCCTCTGGTAATTAAGCAGGCATCGGTGAACACTCATCCCACATGATGAGCTTAAAGTAGCTGCAGCACTAGCAGCACACAGTTGCTAGAAGCTCATATCATCACCAGCTGAGTAACTGCCACAAGCTCTTCTCACCAAATCTAGCTCACTCATCTCTTTCTCAATTTCCAAACCAGGCTTTTTCACCACCATCTTGATGTAAATCGCTTCACCTTCAAGCAGGCATGATGCAACGTATTATTGAGAATTCATTCTGTCATCAGGCCAAGAAGATCCATGATGATGAGCTTTCAACAAAGGAAATAATACAGGGAAGACACATTTTTTATACTAATCTAACTTCATGCTCCAATAAATTCTAAAGCTTGCAGTCTATGCTCCTTTTCACTACCCGGTTGCATCTTAATGACCAGCTCGTTGCGCATATTGCTCAAGTCACCGAAAATTGAAAGAGGCGGTGTTTTAAGCTGGACTCGTACCTGCACAACAAAATTGTAGTCAAATTGTTACTTAACCAAGGATGCCAAATCCATTTATGTCTTATGATGCTGCATGAATCATTTCACTTTCTTTCTAAGAATGATTACAAAGCTTGCTGTAAGCACTCCCTGCTCTGATGATCATGATGTAGGAAACCCTAAACCGTAAACCCTCTGATGATCATGATGCAGGAAACCCTAAACCCTTTCTCCACTTACTACTGCCAACCTCTCATTCAGAGCCTTCCCAGCCTTAATGATGAATGGAACACCTTCCCAGCGCTCATTCCTAATGTACAGCTTAGTTGCGGCATATGTGGCTTGTTTGCTTCCCTTTGGCACAGTTGGGTCTTCCAGGTATCCTGCCTGTCCGTTACCTGAGGTCTCACAGGAAGCAGATTAAATCTCAACAACACAGTTAACTCTTAAAGAGCATCTTGATGAAAATTGCCATAGCAATAAGCATTAATGACTCACTTGCCACACAACACCCCATGGCGGTCTTACAGTCACACTTGCCACACAACACCCCATGGCGGTCTTACAGTCACACTTGCCACACAGCACCCCATGGCGGTCTTACAGTCACACTTGCCACACAATACCCCATGGCGGTCTTACAGTCACACTTGTCACACAATACCCAATGGCGGTCTTACAGTCACACTTGTCACACAATACCCCACATCAGGAGTCAAGCAATGCTGCTGCTGATGATATCAATCACCTGCAACGTACTGTCCCAGGATGCAGTCCTCCGGACGGATGGGGGTCATGCATCTAATGACCTTGACCTTCTCATCCCTGCATGTATTGTTATGAGGACCATAATCTATAGCAGCGATGTTTACAACACTGCAAAGATGAAGTAAAGATCTGACCTATTTCAGCAAACAGGAGCTTGAAGCTTAGTGATTATGGCATACATGGCATACAGAGTAAGCTGCATCACAAATCTCATTATCATTATCTAATATGAGCATGCTAACTGGAGCCTCAACTCAACACAGCCGTGTAGTGCATGCTAATGCTTCGTAGTCCTTACTACCTGACATCATCTGGGTGCATGCTAATGCTTCTCAGTCCTTACCTGACATCATCTGGGTGCATGCTAATGCTTCTTAGTCCTTACTACCTGACATCATCTGGGTGCATGCTAATGCTTCTCAGTCCTTACCTGACATCATCTGGGTGCATGCTAATGCTTCTTAGTCCTTACTACCTGACATCATCTGGGTGCATGCTAATGCTTCTTAGTCCTTACTACCTGACATCATCTGGGTGCATGCTAATGCTTCTTAGTCCTTACTACCTGACATCATCTGGGTGCATGCTAATGCTTCTTAGTCCTTACCTGACATCATCTGGGTGCATGCTAACTGGAGCCTCCATTGTCAGCAACGCCAACACTGATGAAACAAAAGAAGAAAGCAGTTCTAAGTCGATTCACTATTATGTACTTTTAGGTCTGAAATTGCTAACACACGTTTCATTAAATCATATATAACAAAAGCAAAGAATATTGAAAGCCACATGCTCATAAGTAGGAAAAAACTGGCAACAGAGGCTTAATAAGCAAAATTATCATCATGGCGTAACTTAGGGAGGGGCTTGATGTAATAAAATCCTGCATGATGTAATGCTGCTGCACAGTGTTGACAGTGTCTAGTAACATATGACTACTATTATGCCACACCCTAGTAGTAGTAGCAGTCATGACGACGAGCACCTTGCATGAGGTGATTCTGTATGACATCACGGACGATACCATACTGATCAAAATACCCGCCTCTCCCTTGAGTTCCAAAGTCCTCCTGTCACCATTATGACGAAGACAGTAGCTCATGCTGAGATAAATGCATAAGGGTAAAAGGTTACACATTACTCATGTCTAGATAATAATAATATCAGAATCATATCAGACAAATGAAAGCCGTAAAGACAAAGTAAAGTCAAGGGTCGTCACTGTGTTATGCGTTGAAGTGTTTTATTTTTAATATATACATGGAGGACACAACATTATGAAGTCTAGTTCGAGATGAATGTACCTTGAATGTGATTTGAACATTGGAAATGTAATGACGGCTCCTACGACAGAAATCAGTTGGTGGCTTCAATAATCCTTTTGTTTTAAGGTGATCAAAGGCGAAGTCCTCTTTTTAACTAGGCTGGCAAAGGCTCCAGAAATCAGATACTAGTGACAAGACTTTGGGCTTTACACCCTCAGCTAGCAGTTCTTCCTTCTAATATGCAGCTTCAATTATAAAATTCAGTGCTGTGAAGCAGTACTCTCAGGTTGACACTCACCACCATGCACCCATGATGCTATTCGCAAACCTCAAGATTAATAAGTTTTGGACCAATTCTTTCCCAAGGCTGCAAAACAACATACAAAAAAAGCATATATACATAAGATACATCATTATATTTCAGCATGGTGACATGCAATTTACATTTGTCTCTTAAGGTTCTTCTATTTTTTACGCAACTGATCAAAACAAGATTTACGTATCTCACTAATGATCAATGCGGTATATGTGTTCCTCAGACAACAGCTCCCCCAGCGTCTGGGCCAGCTCCTCGCTAGTCTCCAGGTCAAAGCCAAACCTGACACAAGAACATGATGAGGAGAGAGAGCTAAAAAAAGAGTGAGAACTTATGTCAGGCCATTCAATTGCTACACCAGAACTACCATCTGCTAGCTGGGAAGTAGTGGGAAGTAGAAGTAGTAGTCGTAGTAGTTAGGTGAAGTGGTTAGGTATCTTAAAGCATTTTCATGGTTTAGGACACTAAGCAGTTTACAAGGCAGAGGTGCTCTGCATCAGTTGCTGCTACTCACGGCTTCTCCATTATGACTCTAAACCATGATAAGCCATTTTCAGCATGAGGCCCATACTCCTTCACAAACTCTGTTAAACCAGCGCACACCTAATGAAGCAACAGGTCACTTCTGTGTAAGCAGATGAAGAATTTCAAGTATTAGAAAGTGCTCATCATCGTCCTCAGGGGCACAAGACTGCATGCCGAGCATGAGCATGAAAATGTATGATATCACAAAGCAGTAGACTGATGTCAATAGTGTTGCTATACTATTCAGTAAACATACACCTCAGGGTACGTTGTGGGCGGCAATGCCAGGTACATAAGACGCCCAAAACGGGCACTGGTCATCCTCCCTGAAGCTGCCGCTGCTCCCTGTGCTGACTTCCCCTTCTCCCATGCCTCCAGCTTGCTACTTAGTTGGATATACCCATCACTACCATTGTAGCTACCAGACATGTATGTGCAGTGCGTAAGGAAGCCTGAGACCTAAACCAGACATGTATGTGCAGTGTGTAGGGGAGCCTGAGACCTAAACCAGACATGTATGTGCAGTGTGCAAGGGAGCCTGAGACCTAAACCAGACATGTATGTGCAGTGTGTAAGGAAGCCTGAGACCTAAACCAGACATGTATGTGCAGTGTGTAAGGAAGCCTGAGACCTAAACCAGACATGTATGTGCAGTGTGTAAGGGAGCCTGAGACCTAAACTAGACATGATATAGATGATATCAGGTTCAGTTATGGCTAGGACAAAGCCTGACACCTAGTGATCTACCAGAGAAGTTATGAGCATTACCTTATCAGGATCACTGCTCTTGGGCAGACCAGCTTGAATCCTGTCTCTCAGTTGCTGATCTGTCATGCTGCTTCGAGCATACCCAATGATTTGCAAGTCAGCTGGCAAGAACCTGCAAATACAATATAGAGAGAGCTTGCTATTAATACTTTCAAGAACAATCATGGATGGGTCAGGAGCAATGCTACCAACAATCATTCTTTGCTTCTTGCTCATTCATGCTGGAATTTGATATGGCACAACTTCTGATTTGATTATGAGGCGTACTACATCTGCTAGCAGATGAGCAGCTCTATCAACAATCTTTTATGGGTGAATCTGAAACCCTTATGACGGAGATACCCTTTCTGCAATATGAGGAAACAGCGCACCCTTTACTGTAAAGCGCATACAAGGCTGGGTACGTCTTTTTCTTTGCGAGGTCCCCGGAGGCTCCAAACACAACGATGCTTAATTGAATAGATTCAGCCACAGGTGGAAGCTTAAAATTATCTCTGGAAGAACTTTTCATATGTTCCAGAGTACTTGTTTTCTCTGGTGGTAAGTTTGTGTTAGTGTGCATCATTGCTGGTTTCTCTGCCATAATTTTCCTGGGTAATCCGTCCCCTAAGACTGCTGTAGACTGACTTACGTTGCTCATTTCAATTAGAGGAGATCTCTGATTTTCCGATAGTTGATTAACACACAACCCAGCTCCCATGCACGACGGCAAGACAGCAAAAGGAAGCTAACTTAGCAGGACTTCGCAGTAATCGCATGCTGATTAGCACAAAGGTTCGCACTTCGCACATTGTTGAGATTCTCTCGTAATTCAACTGTACATCAGAAGCAAATTTGAAAGCAACCGAAAAAAGCTAATTGAAGTTGAAATAAATTATAAACCAATTAACTAAATCATAGACAATTGCATCAGTTCGATATGGAAACAAGGATCAAAATCCATGAAAGGTCATCCGGGGATCGACATCCTTTCCTCCTCTGCCACGCCCTTTGCCCCTCCCTCTTCTTCCTCTCCCACGCCCCCTTCCTCCGAAACTACGCTTCACAAAAGCTTTACCGTGCTTGACCTCCACCCTTGAGCTGAGAGCTTCATCGCAAGTTAGACACGCTGTCAAGGTTATCTCATCACCAGGCAGAGGGGAAAGCCCTTTCTTCCAGTCCAAAAGCAATAAGCGGCTCCCACATTCCTCACAGGTGTCCTTGGTGACCTGCTTATCAGTTGTGTAAAAATTACCAGGTGTTCCTTTTTTCAGCTGCAGCTAGTCTTTGAGATTTTTCATTCCTGACATTGTGAGATAAATGTGCAATGCAATGACTGAAATGATCATCACCTTTGCAGAATGTAAGTTAGGAGGCAGGTAAACCAGGAATGAACAGCGGTTACAGTCTAATCGCCACTTGGGTCCACTGACAGGGTCCAACACAAGGGTACCGCTACGGGCTATGGTCTCGCCCTCAACCCCACATTCTGGACAAGCCATGACTCCCTGAAGGTATCATGAAAACAATGGAGAATCAGCTGAGCTGCTGACGACAGAGAACTGATTATTATGGTCATAGCTCTGATCATGGGCCTGAACTCCAGGTACAGTAGGAGCTGTAAATCCAGAGCCTGGGGCACTCTCTGTATATTTTCAGTACATTCTCAGTGCATTCAACGCAAAGAAGTAAATCTTGCCTGGTTAGCCAATGAGTGTGAGCAGCTGGGATGTGGGCAGCTGGAGCAAGTCATCCCAGATCTGATTGTTGCTGCTGATGGTGCTTGCGTCTTGGATGTGGAAGCAACCTTACCTACAGCAGTTGCTGACCCATCACTCTCATAATCCTTACTACTACTACTGACTGATGATGTCAATGATGCCTTAGAGGAGGGACTGTCATCACTCTCATAATCCTTACTACTACTGACTGATGATGCCAATGATGCCTTAGAGGAGGGACTGTCATCACTCTCATAATCCTTGCTACTACTACTGACTGATGTCAATGATGCCTTAGAGGAGGGACTGTCATCACTCTCATAATCCTTACTACTACTACTGACGGATGTCAATGATGCCTTAGAGGAGGGACTGTCATCACTCTCATAATCCTTACTACTACTGACTGATGTCAATGATGCCTTAGAGGAGGGACTGTCATCACCAGCTTCCTCAAATGGAGGGTAGTTGTAACAGTATGGGCAAAGAGGGTATGTTTTCCCATCTTGCCCAGTAAGGCTGTACAGCACAATCTCGAAGTCGTCCAGTGGACATACTAAACCCTGAAAAACAAAGTTAAAAGGGTGAGATATGACTGCAGTTGGGATCAGTACTATGTTCTTGTCTATATTAAAAGCAAGCCTCATGCATCATTTGTGTTGTAGTGCTATTTCACCTTGTACAGCTTGATGGATCCTCCCTGAGGTAGGTTGTAAATGTCCTCGCAGGTTGCGCAGTAAAGCCTCGAAGGACGGGAGGAGATGAACTTCATGTACCGCCTGCACTTCCCACACTTACTCAGAGGTTTCCCTGTATATGCATAATTGAGAGTTAATTCATCTAAACTATGTTGTAACTGAGACTCTAAGTCAGTGTCTTGATAAGCAATTCATGCCAGACCTGTTCATCATGCGTTTAAGACATGTCATGTCACCTGAAGAGCTTAATGGTGAGAAGGAGGCCTCGAACAAGGCATCCATCCGTGAGATCTTGGCGACAAAGAAGAGGAACTTGTTGCGGAACTGTGGCAGAAGGTGGATACATACAACAACTTAGATACATTAAGTGCAAACAAAATGAACCCATGTTTATGAGATAATAGGCCCATTAGGTCATTTAGAGGTTTAAGAGCCACCTGCTCTAGGGTGTGAGAAACCACGGCAGCCTTGTCAGCCTTTCCTGCTGCAATCAAGCCAATCTGAGCCTCCACATGAGCACGCACCTGGTCAACAATATAACAAAAGTAAATGAGCAAATGATGAGACTAGGAATGATGTAGTTGAGGCCGCCATGCAGAGTTGAGAAAAATAGTGGTAAGTGTCTAAAAGCATATTCAATATACTTAATAAGCACTACATTCATTTTGCAACTGTCATGTGTAGATTGTAATATGTAGCTGTAGCACTAAGAAGTAAACGCACATACTTAGTATGAGGAAGACACAATAATATTACCTGAGGCTTGCACAGCTCAGGGTCTATCAGCTGATAACCTTTAATGAGTGTGATGCCGAGCTCTGTGGGGACAACCCGGCGACCAGACTGAATCTGAAATTAATGAAGTTTAGAACAATCTGTTTGCGAACAGAAGTTGTATTTTGTGCAAGCATAAAAATGGCTTAGTATGAGGGTGGTTCCGCAATCTTTGAATGTTCACATGATAACAAGCATTATCAAATCTATCGATATACAAATCTGTCAGTTCCATATGTTGTTTCTCATGACTAGCAATAATAAAAAAACAGTTGCAGAATATGGGAGCAACTACCTTTGTGAATCATACATCACTCACAGTTACATAGTTCCTTTCACAGATATTGTTTATGTGAGTTGAGATTGAGGCATCTGTACCAATTCCATACTTTTCCATTAGACCGATCAGTTCTGCCTCTGTCAAGTCTACAGCCGGGACAAGATGGAATCAACAATAAGAGTACAAGACTAATTGATTGAAAGTGCTACTCTAGTAGAATGTAAATTCCATAATGATCTTCATATGATGATGATATGATGATGTCTCTCATGACCCATGTAATGATGAGACCTCACCTGCTCATCTTCATACATGTAGTACCTCATAACATATCTCCCAATCCACCACGAACTAAGCATCATATCAAATTAGCCCTATCTGCCAGAATGAAGACCCTTCTACCCGGTGGTACTGACATGTTTTTACAAGAAAGCAGAGCACAGACTGCTCCATTAAATCATCATCATCAGTAAGAGTTCAGGCTACTCACAATCAGGGGGGGATGTCTTCCCAGCATGCAAAACAACATCAGTAACAGACAGGACTTCTCCCCTTTGCAGGTTAGGCAAAGGGTCGTTGGCGGTAGCCTGTTTTGAACATATCACAACATTATCATCATGTAATAATGTTTATCCCCTATCCCATTAGTAGACATGCAAATGCAACAGATGACAAATGACAAGCAGCAACAGAGGCAAGGTGTACTAGGAGCCTCAATATGAACTTCCAACCATTCTTTATGCATGACTCAATGTTTGTTGTGTGCCACAGCAGCAACTGCCAATGCATAAGATCATCATAGGCAAAATAACAGACATTTACAAGGCCAATATAAGTGCAGATATGTAAATGTAAATGTAAACGGCTCGGCATGATGAGAGGAGTGCAACGACCTGGTTTTGATTGCAAGCATGTAAAGAACTTCAAAATCATGATGGCAGTCCTGTAGACTGGTTTACTACCCATGCAGCACTACGTGTTGACTTAGTTGACTGACCTTCCACGGCATGATGGCAGTAAAGCCAGGTTTACTAGCCATGCAGCCGTAAGCGTAGAATGTCTCCCCTGCACACGTCATCACTGCTCTTGTCTTGCGGCTTGTGGCGTCAGGGCTGATAGAGCCCAGGAAGTGACGTGATATGTAGTCATAAAGCCTCCAGGCATCACCACCACCAATCTGTGATAAATATGTGAAATAAAGTAGTAGGGTGCAATTTACCAGCAGACACTGATATAAGAATTCATCCCCTCATCAGTGCAACCGTAAAAATAAAGGCTGAAGGAAAGCTAAACTCATGATCCCAATGTCGTGATATATGACGACTAGATAGCTGCAGTAAGATCAGTCAGAATGCATTATCAGAAGAACGTGACATCAAACTCATGATCCCATCCCAATGTCATGATATATGACGACTAGATAGCTGCAGCAAGATCAGTCAGAATGCATTATCAGAAGAACGTGACATCAAACTCATGATCCCAATGTCATGATATATGACGACTAGATAGCTGCAGCAAGATCAGTCAGAATGCATTATCAGAAGAACGTGACATCAAACTCATGATCCCAATGTCATGATATATGACGACTAGATAGCTGCAGCAAGATCAGTCAGAATGCATTATCAGAAGAACGTGACATCTGTGTTCTCAAGCAGTTCTGGAGGACATGAAGACCTGTTGTGATGATGACTGGCTTCTGACCTCACCTCGGCTTCAGAGGCGGCATACACAGGCGTTATAGGCGGGTGGTCACCCTTCAGGACAATGTGCACAGCAGTTTAGATGACATAAGAAACACACATAATGTGTTGATTTAAAACCCTGCAAGACGAAGACTTCAAGACAATGGGTCAAAGACAAACAGACAGGTTGTGAAAAGCTACGATGACAATAAATGCTCATGCTCTGAACACTCTTCTTCAGTGATCAAGTTTGCCACTTTGTCACAAGTAAAATTGTACAAAACTGTCAATAATGGCACAACCACTAGGTATCCTAATAATGACACACCACATCCACACCCCCTTTGGGAGGTGACAGTCCCTGGGATAGCAGGGCTGCTGCATAGGCGCCCCACACTGGGTGACTGCGCTGAGCTGCCAAGGTTCCAGTCAAGTCAAAGTTAGGTGGGTAGGCAGAGCTCTCAGTCCTAGGATAACTGATGAAACCCTGTACATGAATAAGGGGAAAGGCGATAATGATGATTTGAAAAGAGTCTCTGGTGCTCATGTTATGTGACACCCCCTTTAATAGTACTTCATCTACTGGCCAGGTGGATGAATGATGTACACATCCAACAAATACGAGTTTACAGTCCATCATGAACATCATTCTGTTGTCCACAAGGAATAGTACCTTCAATGTCAAACTGCAATATTAACCTGATACATGCAACATTACCTTCTGTCATATTATTTTTGAGCCAGTAGAAAGCAAATACCTGAGTGTATAACCTCTCCGCTAGCTGCATTGTGACAGCTGGTCCAATGTTGAGAGAGGAGGATGCAACCTGCGCAAATTCGCACCCCACCAGAGTCCCAGTGATATATCATGATAGTTGAATTGCGCACTGAAAGCTGATCTACTCAGATGTTTGAAATGTGCGCCTTCAACAGGCGGATGAAGTACTCTATGGCCCTACCAAGAAGAGCTCAAGCTCATGAAGTAGGACTAGGATTTACTATTTCAGAGATCAACAGAGAAGAAGTGCAGTACCTTCAAACACTGACGTTGCACTTACCTTTAACAGCTCTACTGTATTGAGTCCAGGGGGCTTTGACTTTCTTTCCTCCTTCTCAACCACCTCAACCACCTTGAGCTGTTTACTCTCCTTGACCTTTAAAGAGTTCAAGTAAATTGTAAAGCCTGTAAAACCTAAACTCTTCACTGACCAAGGGGAAATGCAAGAAAGCTACTTGTACTCTGAATTGTAATAAAAAAATCACTCAACAAATGGCAGAATATGGTTCCATCATCACTCATCAAATGGCAGTACTTGGTTCTAACATCACTCACCAAATGGCAGTACATGGTTCCAACAACACTCATCAAATGGCAATACTTGGTTCTAACATCACTCACCAAATGGCTGTACTTGGTTCTAACATCACTCACCAATTGGCAGTACATGGTTCCAACATCCATGTCAAATACACGCCCACGATCCCACTCCAGGTCCAGTCGTGTGCCTCCCTTGTTTACCTATGTCAAAAGAATGATCCATCAAACTGAGCCCTGTGTGTTTCAAAATAATAAAACAATCATGCAACCCATATAATGTTTCATGCAGCCCATAGAATGTCTCTCAATCCTGCAATATATCTACAATTATGCCCAAGCTTAAGACTTATCGTCCCTTCTTTTAACAAATACTACATTTTTGAATACATTCCAGGGCCCCTTATAAGATATCCCTTCTCTGGTGATGCTTACCTGTGGCTTCACCACCCAGAAAGGCTCAGGCTGAAAGCCTGTGATGAGTTGATGACGTTCCACACAGAAATTAAGAGTGGGGGTCTGACAAGGTCCATAGCTCACTACCTATGGGATTATGGTGATCATTCAATGATGACAAGATCCATAGGTCACTACCTTTGGGATTATTATGGTGATCATTCAATGAGTGCTTGTAATGTGAACTTCAAGGACAGGAAAAAGATATCAAAAGCACAGTCAGCAACAAGGACAAAAGAACTCTGCCACTTGAGGTACGTAAAGGAGTGTCACATGCTGTGACCTTGTGTCTGACTAGTCTGACAACTCCATCATGCTGAGACCTTGTGTCTGACAATGACTCCATCATGCTGCGACCTTGTGTCTGACAACTCCATCATGCTGTGACCTTGTGTCTGACAATTTGACTCCATCATGCTGTGACCTTGTGTCTGACAATGACTCCATCATGCTTCATGAACTCATCACCAGTGGGCCAACATCACACATCTTGTTGTAACTACCCTGGTGCACATTATGTCAACACAATCATATGGAGTACAGTCCTCACCGCAGCATCAAGATTTCCATACTTCCCCTGGAAGTACCGTGTTTGGAACCGAGTGAAACTTACTCCAACCTGCATCATCATGGAAGTAATACCGTGTTTGGAACCGAGTGAAAGCTAATCCAACCTGCATCATCATGGAAGTAATACCGTGTTTGGAACCGAGTGAAAGCTAATCCAACCTGCATCATCATGGAAGTAATACCGTGTTTGGAACCGAGTGAAAGCTAATCCAACCTGCATCATCATGGAAGTAATACCGTGTTTGGAACCGAGTGAAAGCTTATCCAACCTGCATCATCATGGAAGTAATACCGTGTTTGGAACCGAGTGAAAGCTAATCCAACCTGCATCATCATGGAAGCAATACCGTGTTTGGAACCGAGTGAAAGCTAATCCAACCTGCATCATCATGGAAGTAATACCGTGTTTGGAACCGAGTGAAAGCTAATCCAACCTGCATAGTCAGTCCAGAAGCAATTGGATAGTCATAATGTATGCTTGGGATACTAGTCTAACTAGTCAGCAAATAATCAATAGCATCTGAATACATGGTGAAGCAATTCACTGATAGCCGGAGAATCAAGTATCTCAGACAAGTAGTATTGAATGAACTACATCAGACAAGTAGTATTGAATGTACTACATCAGACAAGTAGTAATATTGAATGTACTACATCAGACAAGTAGTAATATTGAATGAACTACATCAGACAAGTAGTATTGAATGAACTACATCAGACAAGTAGTTTTGAATGAACTACATCAGGACAACTAGTATTGAATGAACTACATCAGACAAGTAGTATTGAATGAACTACATCAGACAAGTAGTATTGAATGAACTACATCAGACATTTACAATCCTTCTCTAGGCTACTAGTAGCAGATTGCTCTCATTCTGCTTAATTAAGCTCACTACTGTTCAGCCCACTTTCAGATCTAATTCCTGTCGAGCATCCACAGCAAGAGCCTCATTCTCATTGGGCACTCCCAGGTTATTCTTCGAGCACAAACAATCATAGGGGTCGGACATAGATACAATTTTCTGGGCTTAAGGTACGATTTATGGTGAAAACAAGGAACTGAATTGAATGTTGAGAAACGCTGAGAATTAAGTGGCCAGCAACAACCTCCTAGAAGAATATCAATACTGAATTCCTGGAGAAAGAGGCTGAAACAACAGCTTCAAGGTCAATAGATGAATACTATACTACTGACTATTTACTGTCACGGTCTCACACTTCATAAGACACAGGGCTGTCATAATGACTCATTTGCTGAGCACTTTCATAGTGGTGTAGCAGGCTGTTATCATGGTGTCCATGTCGTCAGACACAACCTCATAGTCAAAGTCTATGTCAACTGATGAGGCTATCATCATCGTCTCATAGTCAAAGTCTATGACAACTGATGAGGCCATCATCATCACCTCATAGTCAAAGTCTATGTCAACTGATGAGGCCATCATCATCGCCTTATCTATACATCATTATTTAAATGTTGCATGATTAAGCTAATACCTCAATGGTGAACAGCATCATCAATAACATACATTCTCGGATTTAGCTAGAGCTGACCATGGCGGCCTTGATTTAGCTAGAGCTCACCATGGCGGCCTTGATCTCTGGTGCTGTGATGGCAGAGAAGCGAGCTCTGAACACTTGTTGATGGCTCTGCTTGCCATGATGAGGAGACCTCAGGCGATCAACAGTGTTCTCCATAACCTGCAAGAAGAAAATGAGATCAGTAAGTACCAAAAAGGTCAGTAGCTTGTAAGAAACACACTGAATAGTGCAGAAGGTATAACGAAGTCACTTGACAGCTACAGAACAACAGCAACAGACCTCAAAGCAAATGTTCTCCCCCTCTCGATCACAATCTAGCCAAAGGACCAGATAATCACAACCTCGAGCCTCCCTCTGGAGATGATCACAAATATGAGCCTGCAGTACAAGCATGACAGATAGTGTGACTGGGTAGCGGCACTGATGGGCTGTTCAAGATTATTGGGTAATAGTTAACTGGTCCTCTGGTCGAAGCACTGATGGGCTGTTCAAGATTATTGGGTAATAGTTAACTGGTCCTCTGGACGAAGCACTGATGGGCTGTTCAAGATTATTGGGTAATAGTTAACTGGTCCTCTGGACGAAGCACTGATGGGCTGTTCAAGATTATTGGGTAATAGTTAACTGGTCCTCTGGACGAAGCACTGATGGGCAGTTCAAGATTATTGGGTAATAGTTAACTGGTCCTCTGGTCGAAGCACTGTTAGGGAGGACTCAAGGTAATGCAAGTGTATGAGAAATAAAGGAGTCTCATTGCTTTAAAATGAAATGAGCTTATGATGAATTATCATCAGATGAAGATCCGGAAGATGAACATGCGCCTCACTGAAAAAGTGCAAAAAGTAAGCTAGGACTAGTTTATTTTCTTTGATGCTTTTTAGTTGAGAGTGGTCATGAGAGAGATTTCAAAGCAGGCACATCTGAAAAGCTGGAGGAGGAGGATCTTAGTCTCTTCTAAAAACATCAAAAACAGCACTGCAATAGAAGGTACCTTGGGGTTACTTTCTAAGCGGACGGTTTTGGCGTCAAACAAGTCAATGGGGTCTGTCTTATCCCAGCTATTGTACTGTCCAGGAAAATCTAGGCTGTACACATGGCCTATCACTGATGTCATGCGAAATAAGGCAGGTTGACCACGGAAGCTTCCCTCCCATTCATGCACATCTAAAGCTCCTCTACATGACTGATGCTACAATTTCCAAGACAGGCAAACGACAGAATTCAGATTCCCAAACACATAGTGAACCGGCTGTCTGAAATCCATGCAGTCTTTCCTTAAGAGTAACTCACTCTGTTTCCACTCAGAATTTCTGATATTGAACCAGCGAGTGATGGCTTCTCTGCCACCATGAACACACATATACCCATATTTATTGATATCGGCTCACATCAAAGTATCTTTAATACTTGATTGGTCTATTGAGATGTTTCATTGGCTCCAGAACCAGCGACTCTTGAATCGACACATATCAGATTTAGAAACGTTCTTTTCTGACAATTTCATCAATTTAAGACTTAGAGAAATGGCCGTAACCATGCGATCTGCATCATCAAAGGCTACCGTTGCACGACGTGTGCAGAGGTCTTCTGCAGTCCGCCCTGTTGCTGCTCTAAATGCTCACAAGACTGCTGCATCATTAGCCGTGATTAGCAGCGTAGCTGCTGCTGTCGCTGCACCAGTGCGTTTTGTTAGAGATTTGCTTAATTCTCTATCTCGGCTTCTTCGTATTTTTTAAATTTACTTACTTTACATCCTAACTCGACAATACTTATTGTAAACAGAAGATTCTCTGAGAGAACATTTCACGAAGAGATCTGGAGGCCTTAATTTCTTATCTTTCTTCACTCAGGCAGAGGCTTCAAACATTGTGTCCACTTTAGCAAGCGCCTCAGAGGGATGGCCCTTTGTCCCTCCTGAGTGGGCACCCTCTGTTTTGGTACCCTTGACCGGGCTGGTGATCCCAGCTGTGGCAATGGCATCCCTATTTGTTTACATCCAGGTGTGCCTTTTTAAATTTCGTAAAAATATTGTGTAGAGAAGCTGGTGCAGCAATGATACTTGTCACAGTCTGGTTAGGTAGGCTGTTTAAATGCAATTTGAGTTTGAGACCTGCATGTAAGATTTATGAACTTAGTGCTCTCAGTCTCCCTATATTCTAAGTCATTCCTCATTGAAAGCATTTTTTCAAGGTTATTGAGGTATCAATTATAGATTGTTTCTATCTGATGTCGCGTGCAGAAGGAGGCCCCTCAGAAATAAATCTGGATGAGGCTGTTGGAAGAATCTGGATACCTTTGTGTGCTGTTGTCTTGATGTTGTCAAGACGTATGTCGGGCACTCTTAAGCAGTTGCCAAATTCGCGTGTATCTATCTAATCAATAGGTAGACTACGCAAATTTGTCTGTAGAAATCTGTACCATGTTCATACTCGAATCCCGTTAAATTATGTAAGTGATATGCTCAACAGTTGAGTTGAACTACACAACAATCTCTCGAATGATGGTTTCGGATCAGCAGACATGTAAAAACGACACATTTTTGGCAGCAAAAACATTCATTGAGTGACTTAGTGGCATCCCATTTACTCTCTTTATGCGTCTATCAACGAGATGTCCACATGCGTAATCATCATCCAGGGTCGTACAGTATTCAACAAAGTTGCTGACCTAATGTTACTGCCTGATGTCAAATGGATCTGACTACACCCGGCTTCTACTTTTACCGATATCATGCCTGCTGCTCGGTTACCTTGTTGCAACCAAGATGATGCATCACATCAGTACACACAAGGTCATGCTATTTGTGTTAGGACCCAACCACGATCCAGACACCAGGTTGAGATGGTCAAGGCTGGTAGGTACCTCCCTGAACTCAACCGTCATATCCCCACAGGCCTTGCTAAGCTGTCAGCTGAAGTACAGACCAGTTGGGCCCCACCCTCTGTGTGACTTGGGACCTGACAATGTGATCCAGACACGTAGGCAGCTCATGAAGTGCCAGTTCCGCCATGTGGTGATCACACCTCTCAGCAGCTCTGTGTGGAGCGCCATGCAGTCAGAGGGAAACGCTGGTGTACCATTGGACCCTAAGACCTCACCATTCCCTGTGGTTCAGTGCCAAAGCGTATATAGCAGCACTGCCGAGAGTGCTGCAGAAGCAGCTTCCATATTCTTCACTTCTTCAGATCTTGATGGACCTCCTTGTATCAGACCTTCTGGGAGGGAGTCTGGTGGATATGCAGGATTCATATCACAGAACTATGATCATCTTCCTGAAATGATGTATTTCACACATGGCCATGAGAACAGGCGAGCGCAACAGGACCTATTTGCATCTTATTTTTTGTACCGCCAGGCCTAAAGAGCTGGTCTTAGATGCGTTGTTGCCATGTGTGTTGAGCGATTTGACACTTATCTCTGAAAGATGCATGACTCATTTCCTTTTGTTCAGGGTCAAGTACACATGAAAAATTGAAGGACAGTCTCTCATAGAGGTTTCCTGATTCATTTTTATCAATCCGTCTCCATTCTTTGAATATGCAGTTGGCATCAAGATCTGCCCATGACAGAGATCCTGGCAGAGTTCTGTGAAGGAGTCCTGTTTGACCCATCTGAGCCTACCAGCCATCTTGTTCACAGCCATCTTGATGAGCCAAGTCAACAGGATGTACATGACCAGTCGTCCCAGGATGTAGAGTCACCGGCTATATCTCACGACAATCACACTCTAACTAATCACCGAGGTGCCCTTTCAAATTATCATCAAACCTCTATTGATGTTTCTTTTGATCAACAAGGACGGCACTTAGGTATGGCTAACACATCAGCCATCATCACATTCCCTGTCAATAAACTACCCCTGCCTGGTTTGTATGTCAGCCTGAACAATCAGCTGTTTAAGGATTGGCGGTTAGAGTCATGCTTCTTGGGCCTGTGTGGGAGTGCAAAGACGCACAAGACATTGGCACGCGCATGGAAGGTGAGCTCATGGTGGTGCAGACTTAGGGTTCATGCATGGAAGGTGAGCTCATGGTGGTGCAGACTTAGGGTTCATGCATGGAAGGTGAGGTCTTGGTGGTGCAGAAGTAGGGTTCATGAATGGAAGGTGAGCTCATGGTGGTTCAGACTTAGGGTTCATGCATGGAGGATGAAATCAGAAGTTCATATACACACAACATTGAAGCCGAAGATCCGTGCCTCAGGTGGATGGTGCTCCGAAACGCATGGACCTATGACAAGATTGTTAATACCAGGCTACCTGATAGAGATCAGGCTTGCCTGGGCACGCACCATAAGGTGTCTATGCACTGCTTGTATATTCAAAAGCTGGCGGTCTCCATTGAATACTTATTTTTTATGGCCAGTCCATCATTAGACATACTTTTAGGATCTATTGATAAACACTTCATTCATGTCCATTCTCAGGAATACTTTGAGGACCTCCTAGGGTCTCTGCCAGATGTTTTGTCGCACTTCTGTTGCTCACAATTCGCGGTGTCAAGGTCACGTGTGAGATTGAGACCTGCAGAAGTGGGTTATTATCACACAACCTGCTTATTAACCTGAGATTAAGAACAGAACATGTTCATAGCATGTATGTACCTCTATTATCAAAAGTTGTAGTTAACAGCTCATGTGAACTCAAGGCTCGAATGTGTAGGGCGCATGAGTGAACTTACGCCCATCTCTCTTTTTCTCTCTGATGTATCTTTCAGCTGTACCATCGTATTCTCATGCTGGAGATGGGTTTGATGACTAACTCTTCTAGGGCAGCTGGGCAGTGCCTTGACCAGCAGTGTTGCAGGGCATCAGGCATTATGGAGGTGCTATGGTCAACCATTTTTGGTGAAGAGGTATTAATACGTAGATAAATCTGATGTTAAGGCCATTATCCATACTTGTAGACGAAGGTAAATGGCAAAAGGTGCCTCTGAGGGTTGCTTGCAGTTGTTGGTAGTAGAAGTTAGGGCTATCTGTCTGGGATCCCATTGAATGAGTACGAAATAGTCTAGCGTGCCCTCTTCTTGGAAGCTGTCATGAATTGTGCTATAAATACTTTGCAAAATTGACAGACAAAACTGTGTATGACCATCTTACTTCGCAGGCCTTGTTCTACGATCACAAGTTAGGAATTGAATATCCCAATAAACAGGAGAGCTTGCCACCTGGAGTCGTGAGGGCTTATCGGCAAGCTTGGAAAAAACCCGTTCAAGGAAAGAAAGTGTAGACCCCAATCATCACTATGAAGCTTCATATCTTTCTACTGACTGTAGATTCCTGGATGTAAGAATGGTACTAGGTTGTAAGCTAATCATTTACGCTGCACTCTCTCCGATCATATTTCTGTCTGTGTACTTTCTCTCAAAAATTCGAGTGCATCTGTCGTTCTCTAGCATTGTAATTTTTTATATATCAGTCAATTTATTGACTGATGAGAAACAAGATGTGGCAGCTGAATATCCGTCACATTTTTGCAATCTCTCTCCTGACAATATTATCAATACGAAACACCAGCTACGCGAATGCCAGTTTTCCAGCGTTGCCGTCGTTCCCTGGACTGATCAAATGTGGAGAAATATGCAGTCCAATGGCCATGTCGGTGAATGGTTTGATCCTAAAACTTCGCCCATCCCTGTCATTCAGTGTACACATCAAGTGGCAAACTCCATGACCCAGACTCCCACATCATTCTTCTCTTCTGAATTGGATGGTCCACCCTGTGTGAGACCTGCTACTGGTCGAGAAGCTGGAGCTTACGCTTCATTCATTATTCAGAATTATGCTCACCTTCCAGCTGTAGTGTTCTTCCTTCATGGCCACGAGTCTAGGTGAGGATGCCTATAGATTTCTTGTGCTCAGGACTTGCGCACTGCTTATCATGTTGAATTGATATATATGATTTCTTTATGAATGTCCTTGAATGCCTGTCAAACATACAGACTTATTAGCTTTGCTTGCAAACTGATTTTTCCACTGTTACCCTCAGTTGGCATCAGGACCGCAACACTTCAGATCTTCTACGAGAATTCTCTACACTGAGACTGCAAGATAAGGAAGGCCATGATCAGTATAGAGGCTCCAACCCTATTACATGCCCTGGTACTCGCAAAGCATGTCAGGATGAGATCAAGAAGCCTGCTGTTGCTGTCTCTCGAAACATTGAGGGCTGGGATAATGAGGAAGGCGCTAGGCTCCATGGTCCAGACCTCACTCAGCAACAAAATTTGCACTCAAGTGGCGTGTTTGTCAGCCTCAACAATCAGGTCAACAGGGACTGGAGAGACATTTGGTGTTTGCTCAAGTCTTGCTCCAGTGCAAAGAGGCAGAAGCAAGTGGAGCAGGCATGGAAGGTAGTTTGGCATTCTGTGCATAATCAGTCATTTTAAGAAATGTGTCATAACTGCATAAATATCTGGGGTGCACAGTTCACATCGCACTGTGTTATAACTGTTTAAATATCTTAGGGTGCACAGTTCACATTGTACTGTGTTATAACTGCATAAATATCTGGGGTGCACTGTTCACATTGTACTGTCTTATACCTGCATAAATATCTGGGGTGAACTGTTCACATTGTACTGTGCCTCCAGTTGATTTCTTGAGAATGGATGCAATTGTTCGTACTTTCTTACTGTGAGGACTCTTGCGCCCAGGCATCTAAACCATGCATATGAGACTGTTCACACTTGTGGGTACCTCCGTTGCAACTCCCCTCTTGTCATGTTCACACTTCACAGACATACTTCCAGCAGCACATGAGGATGATGCCTCTGCCTGGGAACTTGAGCCAAATGTGCTGCGCACAGTTTGCAGTGTCCAGAGAGAGGGTACTGACGAGGCCTATCCAGGTGAGATGTTGTTCATCGTTCATAGGTACTGGGTGGCTGAGAGCAGTGCCTTTCTGATAAAAGGAAAGGTTGAGGTACAGACACTGGGATGTTGTGGACAGTCAGGGCGTAGCATATTTCTCTACAAGTTCACTGTGCCAAGCCTGTGATTAACTTGTTTATTGATAATTAAATATGGCTTAAACATATCTTGGTTGCTTTGTATTTGCAGTTGTATCAGGACATCCTCCATGTCTTGGTTGCTTTGTATTTGCAGTTGTATCAGGACATCCTCCATGTCTTGGTTGCTTTGTATTTGCAGTTGTATCAGGACATCCACCATATCTTGGTTGCTTTGTATTTGCAGTTGTATCAGGACATCCTCCATGTCTTGGTTGCTTTGTATTTGCAGTTGTATCAGGACATCCTCCATGTCTTGGTTGCTTTGTATTTGCAGTTGTATCAGGACATCCACCATGTCTTGGTTGCTTTGTATTTGCAGTTGTATCAGGACATCCACCATGTCTTGGTTGCTTTGTATTTGCAGTTGTATCAGGACATCCACCATGTCTTGGTTGCTTTGTATTTGCAGTTGTATCAGGACATCCACCATATCTTGGTTGCTTTGTATTTGCAGTTGTATCAGGACATCCTCCGCTGGTGTATGGATGGTGTACCTGGTGTAAGGAGGCAAGCAGGAGAGTGCAGGGATGCCTCATGCAGTACTGCTGACATAGTCATGGAGGTGCTGTGGGCTGAGCTTCTTGGACAGGAGGTGAGTGCAGTGCAACATGCATTGATCTCATTAGGAAAGTGGATATTTTGCGCAGAGCACTTTTTCTGCTACTCATTGTTAATTATGATCCCTGTATTTTGCTGCAATTATTAGTCTGTGGTGTGTGTGTGAAGCTGTGCCAACTCATTCAGGTGTTCAAATCCTGAGCTTGCAGTTAGATTGATATCGAATGAGTCAGCACTGAGGCTTGAAAGTAAAGGTCGCTTATTTGTGATTTTATTGCGGTTGTGGACAGGCTTGGGACCTCGCAATTGACCATGCCTTGAGCGATCGCTACCAAGCAGAACGGCCTATTCCAACTAGTGCCATGCGGGATTACAGAAGAAATGCATTTGGCCAACATTAGATTTGATTTCGAGTGGTGAGTTTGTGTTGGTCCTGGAGCATTACATGAGGTCGTACCCATTTTGATATTTTGTGGAGAATCAAATGAACACTCCTGGTGGCCCCGCTGGATCAAAAAGCAGTCTCGTGGTAAGCGCAGATAACTTTGATAGATTAGACATTTCAATGCACCTGCTTAAAATATGTATTCTTACCTTTCCGACAGATCGGGGGATTCTTGGCATTTATATGTGCTGTCCTGTACCCTGTTGCGTATCTGCCTCTGAAATCTAGGAACATCAAGGTATTTATTTTACCTTCTACTCACAGATTGTGTAGTAAGAAGATGTACCTACTGCTTTTAGTATTTATTTTAATGCTATCACAGGAGGAGCTTGAATCACAGCCTGGTTTCTCAAAGAAAGGTGATCATGACATCTGAAATGCTTACCCAAATTTTCAGCCTAGTGGATCTAATACTCAGATTTTGTTGGCTTAATACAACCATTCCAGGCATGTGGAAAGAGCTTGAGAAGAATTAGTGGAAGCATCTGCCAAACAACTAGGCTCCTTTGGTGGAGTGTCATAACCTTGCTAAATGAGACGAGCTTCAAACAAGTCCGTCCTCTATTACATATTAGAATTGGAATCAATGCTCAGCAGTAAAACAAAGTCTTCTGTGCTTAGCCTTACTAGGCGTTCAACCCTCAGGGCCCCGACAGCATCCAACACCTCACTGAATTATCTTCCTGGGGCAGGAAGAGCTCCACACAACATGCATGCTGCATCCAGTTCAACGGGCCTTCAGCAGTCAGACCTTTCACTGGCCAGGCGGATGTCTCTTTGGGTTGGAGCCTTGGCTGGTGGTTTCGGAAGCATGGTGGGCGTGGGTGGTGGAGGACTCATTTCTCCCATCATAGCCAACTCATGCAAGTAAGCTCATGTCTTCTCCTAAATTATCATAGTTCAAACAATTCATTTTCTTCCTTGATGAGTATGAGCTCCAATTACCTATAGCAGCATGTCGCCAGCTGTATATTTTGAATTCTCAAATTAAGTATAACTGCATGCACTCAGACTCCTACATTCAGGAGTATCCCTCAGTGTTTCATCACATTCATACTCCCACATTCAGGAGTATTCCTCAGCGTGTCATCAGTGGTACCAGCCTAGCAGCAGTGATTGTCACAGGTGCAACATCAGGTGTAGTGTTCCATGCTCATGGGGAAGCAGACTTCACATCCGCAGCTGTGGTTGCCCTCACTGCAGTACTCATGGCTCCTTTGGGGGCAAAAGCCACGCACCTCGTGGACAGCCAGGTGAGAAGCTCACATCATTTGCAGGGCAGGAGTGCAAGTAAAAAAACTTACCTGTCTCTAAAGCACTGCAGCAGTACTTGACTCTAAAGCACTGCAGCAGTACTTGAGGAGCATTACTAGACGTAGTGCACTGCAGCAGTACTTGAGGAGCATTACTAGACGTAGTGCACTGCAGCAGTACTTGAGGAACATTACTAGACGTAGTTGGCCATCTCTCTACTGTTGATGACTCTTCTAAGATACCAACCATGTGGCTGTTGAGATGTGTGAACACTAACTGCCATTTGACTCCTCATACCTAACTTTCCTAGCAGAGGTTGCGAATGCTGATGGGCTACTGGCTGTACTTTGTGGCAGCTATGGTGCCTCTCAAGACGTACCTCCCGTCACGGAATGTTCCGCTGCTGTCACCAGTGGCCCAGCAGCAGGACAAGGAGAGTGCACTACAAGGGATGACATCCCTGGTAGATCTGTCAGCTACACCACCATCAGCTTCTCTTGGCAATGGCACTCAATCCTCCAATCATGGACCTGCCGTTGCCATCGATACTTCCAGCTCTAGTAGTAGTTACAGTGCTAGTGCCAGCACTGGCCACTACCTGGCTCTAGAGCTAAGAGATCTTCGTCCCTCAGATGCTGTCCTGGCAGCCACTGGTGTGGTGGCTGGCTTTGCCTCTGGGTTGTTTGGTGTGGGGGGAGGCACTATTGTCACGCCCGCTCTGGCTCTGTTTGCAGGCATGGGTCAAACGCAGGTACTAGACATGGATTTAGAGGACAAAGCATTTGCTAAAAGCAAAGTTTTTTATGGGATAATGGACTAGGTATTTAAAATGCATTGCACCGTGCAGCCTGTGTCTTCCCTACTGTACCTTTGATCACTGCCACATCTGACTTCTTGCCAACTTTGACATCACACTTGTATTACTACCCTGCTTAATGTTGATTTGTTCCATCAGGCTGTTGGGACCTCGCTCATGGCCATGGTCCTGCCCTCAATTGTGGCTCTCACTCAACATGCTAGCCTGGGGAATGTGGATTGGCGGATGGCTGCAGGGCTGGGGGCTGGGACGTTGATTGGATCCTCATTGGGAAGTAACATGGCAGTCAATGCACCGCCCATGCTGCTGGAAGGGCTGTTTGCAATTGGTATTGCTTACTTGGGCCACAAAATGCTTGCTGGTTTAAAAATAAAACAATAGTTATGTAGTTTGGTAATGAAGTGATTGGAGGCAAAGATTCTTGCTGTGCGGGATACATTCATACCTTTCTGACTGGCACTTCAATTTGAAGGCAAATCAAGCACAGAACTACATTCAAGATTGTTCTCTTGACAGAGTATCCTTCTAGAATAATTGTAATCTAGCAGAAAGAAAGAAATCAAAATGCTTCGTGGTATTTCCTTCTCATGTAAATGCAGAATCATATAATTATAATACAGATCAATATGCATGACAACGTTTGATAACAATGTATGACAAATTAACAAATGTAGGTGCTAAGGGATAGAGACATGATAACAGGAGTAGAGAAAAGACCAGCATGTCTACTGTATTCTTTCTAGTGAAAATAATGAGAGATGATGAAGCTGTCCTATTGTTCAAAGATTCTAGTACATGATCAACTGCAGACGTGAGGACTCTTTAGTACATGATCAACTGCAGACGTGAGGACTCTTGGTCATGCCTTGAATTCCTGTGGATTCATATGCTTGTTCCCAGTTGATTCCGTCGTACTGCTTCACTGTGATGCGAACCTTGGCAGCTTTCACTGACTCAGGGTCCAGGCAAGCCACAGTGACAGCATAACCATCAGTGTTACTCCGTGGGACATAATACGCCTCCACTCCACACACTGGACAGAATAGGTGTTTAGCCTTCTGAGTATTGAACTGATCTGCATGATGAGTGACCAATCAGACTTACAGCACATACATCTGACTAATGATATCAGGTGGATCAGTGGACATGTACTTCACACTGATGTAGTGATAATAACCATGTGTCCTGACAGGCAACTGATGATGTACAGGACCAGGTAGATCAGTGGACATGTACTTCACACTGATGTAGTGATAATAACCATGTGTCCTGACAGGCAACTGATGATGTACAGGACCAGGTAGATCAGTGGACATGTACTTCACACTGATGAAGTGATAATAACCATGTGTCCTGACAGGCAACTACTGATGATGTACATGACCAGGTGGATCAGTGGACAGGTACGTTCCAGATATTTGTAGCAATAATAAGTTTAATAACAAGTGAACATGACGCCATCATCAATGCCTTACACAACATTTAAAAGCACATATGACACATATTTATTAGGTCTAAGGCTGTCAAATTGATGACTGCTGCTGCCTCATTGAATGCAGAAAAGTGGGCATTATGATAACACCAGCAAGAAGTACATCAAGAATATTGTGTGTTTATCCCTCATCTGCTTGTCTGCATATGTAGGAAAGTGCATCTTTGTCTCATTATTGTGTTACTCACATAGAGTTGCAGGAACGGATGCTGCTTCACTTGCATGGAACATTTGTCCTGGCACTATGATGTGCACGTTCTTCTTCATGTTACACAGCGAACAGTTGCAGTCCCAGGCTGTGAGCTCGGATCCCTTCATCACACGGATCGTGAAATTCAGGTTCTTACAGTGACAGCTCCCGGCAATAATTGTGATTGTACTGTCTTCCTTGTTGGTCGTGAGCTCCGTCATTTATTTACTCTGCGCAATATTTGTAGTATTCCCCAGTTCGCAGGAAGAATGAGAATATAACAGTGCAATGTTTGTCTCATTACAGCTCAAACCAAAAGCAGCGTAACGGTTATTTAGCTGCTGACAGGGCGGTCATATTAATCAGCATGTGTTTGCGTTATTAAAATCACCCATGAAACATCAATCGGAAGCTCAACAACTCATCCTTGAAAGATTCATAGAGTGCAGGCAGTAATCATTGTTGTGTTGCTGTTGAATAGTCAGTTCCAACTACTTAGCAGGTGCTGCTGTGTCAATAGCTGTCTCTAAAGCTACTTCATACGACTACTGCTTATTAATGGTGTGCAGTGCATCACTGTGTAATCAATCTGCTTCAATCTCTTCTGTTTATCAGTGCAACAGGTATTAGCTTAGAATACAATAGAAAAGGAAAAACTATGTCGTGTATAATGTCTAAAGCTACTTCATACGACTACTGCTTATTAATGATGTGCAGTGCATCACTGTGTAATCAATCTGCTTCAATCTCTTCTGTTTATCAGTGCAGCAGGTATTAGCTTAGAAAACAAATAGAAAAGAAAACTATGTCGTGTATAATGCCATGGGCTCATATCCATCCAAGATAATGTCTTTCAGCTACCAACTATAATGTATTATAAGAGAAACATCATGCAACCTGCATCCGGATATCCAGCGCTGGCATGAACATCAAAGGTCAGACTCAAACACAGCAAAACAGGCACATATATACATACAGAAAGACTCAACACAAAAGCAGGCTATAGAAATGATTAGAAAAGCCAAAAGCGTATAATGAGCTTATTTCAGGCTTGCTTGTAGCGCAACAACCATAATTTAGCAACAGCTGAAAACATCGGACAGCAGCAGACTTCTCATCATGATACATGATGAAGATTTCTAAGTACACAAGAAGAGGCAATTACTCTTACAGCTGTGCAATAATGGCCACTCTCAGGTCATCAAAATCCTCCTTGGTCAAAAGACCCTGGGAATGCAGCCGCTCTGCATCACTCAATCTTAGAGTGAGATCCTGATCAGCAGCCAGCACTTTCACTCGCATGGAAGTTGCCTCAGAAGCAGTTAGGACACCTGTAGTCACAAGTTTCTGCAGGCGATGCAGGCGCTCTTGCATTGGTGAGCACCCAGACCTGTTCATACTATTCTCTTGTTGAGGTACAGTCAGCATTCGCTTCTTGGACAGTTTGATAGCCAGCTGGATGGCTTCACGAGCCTTCTCAGGGTAAGCCAAGAATGCAGTGGACACATCTGGGGTACCAGCTTGGTTCATGCCTGCAGTCTGCACTCGGACGTCTTTGAGACCGAAGCAGGTTTGAAGGCAGCCCTCTTGAAGCTGAACGTCTTGAATTTTATCTAAAGGCAACGTTTGCTGGCTGACAGCCACGTGGCAGCAGCAATCGTTGTAAGCCGAGTGGAAAACCAACGCATCAGCGTCCAGTTTCAAAGCATAGTGTTTAGTGACATGCTCCGGCGTGAAAAGGATAAGGGGGCAGCAGCAGGTTAATCCTGTTGATGCAAGTGCACCAATCCAAGAGAGGCAGGTAATGTAGCTTGAGAACTTAGGAGTTTTCTCAAAGTTCAAGGGCTTCAGAAGTTCCTCAGTGTCGAGGAAGCGCTGGATCTCTTCAAGAGAACTGTGGTCATCAGCCAATGCATTGTAGCCTGAAATCATCATGAGCGGTCGTGCTTTCAAAAGAATCAAAGTTCAGAGGGAAATTGAAGATTTTGAAGAAAGCACAGTAGGTTCTGCGTATCTACCAATAACTTGAGTGAGAAGGTCTGCTAGGGCTTTCAGGGTTGACGAGGGGTCACATCGTGACAGCTAATCTGACTTTATAGGATTGCGCTGAAGTGGTTGATTTTATTTATCCTCTGACTGTAATTCTTAAATCCTAGGGGAACAATTTTAAACTAGACAACAGTAGTCAAGGCGCAAAAGAGCTCTTGAATGTTTGCAAAAGGGGGTGAGAGGTTTCCGCATCCTAAAGATGTAACCCCTGGTCCTGGTGCTTATGACCCGAAGCTACTTAGTTCTGACTTGGGATTCAAAGAATTTGCTAGACAAGCGGGGGACCGTTTTGCTGAAGAAGCGATGGAAGGTTAGCTGTTCACTGGATCCAACGTTACTGTCTGTAATGCATATTAATTATTATTGCATTTGCGTCTCTTTCCTGTAGAGGGTGAACGGCCTGACCTAAGTCCTCCGAGAGAAAGAAAACCTGTGGCCCCTGGAGACTCTAGGAAGTTCAGCTGGGCTACCCAGCGCATTCATGACCTGACAAAGGAACTTGAGCTGGCTCAGGCTAAAATCAAGGTGAGTGTCTTTTTTGAATTCTAGCTGTTTTGTGCTTGTTACGCTAAGATCCTCCATCTGATACATCCAGTTTCCAGATTAAAAATTGTCATTTGGATTGGGTATCATTGCAGCAACATGCTTTTTTTTGTTCTGGAAGGATCAAGACAAGGCTCTCAAAGAGCTGACCACAAAATTACAAAAGGCTTCTGCAGATTCCTTGGCTTTTAGAGATCAAAAGGAACAACTTCAGGTGATAACTCAATAGTTGAAAAACTCCTGGCAACATTATCCAACCAGGTCTGACTAGCTGCTTGTACGTGTTATTTGATCTACATGTAATGGTCCATGGGTTAAACCACAATTAAATGCAGATATCATATGCTGATCTGGAGGCGCAGCAGCATAAAACTACTGCTGACGTTAAGGAGGCCTTGTCTCGCCTGTCCATAGCCGACAGGGATATTGAAGCATTGAAGGATCAGTTAAGCTTGCTTCAGTCCTCAGAGTCGGAGCTTAGGGCAGAGAATCAGCAGGTGCAGGGTAGTTATGCCTGTAGCCTGATAAGTAATTACTATAATTACACATTTCTCACAGAATTATCTATGTCAGAATACACGTATGTTGTGAGCTAAAATTTGTTTGTAATACTGACAGGTCTCTATCTTTCTTGGCGCATGCTAACCTAAAGGCCTTGTTTGTCTGTCTATTTGATATGCTGAATGGTTACTCTATTTGCAGCTGAATGGTTGTGTGATATTGTATTTCAGATGACAGTGCAAGTGACTGACCTGGCTGCTTGGAAGGAGTCCGCATCCTGCAAGCTTGTAGATGCATCAACTTCAAAAGGTGCATGCATGCATTTAGAGCCTCGGGCTTCACACTTAGTCTGCAGGCTGTTCAGGGACAACTTGACAAGGGTGATTAGTCTACTGTTACCAGTAGACACATTGAAATGATTATCTCTCTAGACCTTATGCAATAGGACTCTGCCAAGATGGTTATCGTCATGCTGTTTACTCCATGTTGATCTCAATTTCTTGCATCAGCTGACTTAGAGTCAAAGGTAGAGGAGTTGAAGGTGCTGCAGCGCACACTAGAGGATGCTCAGACTGAGCTGACATGTTCCAGGCGGGAGGCCGAGGCCAACAAAGTTGAAGCACAGCAGCTACATCAGAGTCTTGATGGTCTACAGAGTGTGCATGTTCAGGTGTCCTCCCAGCTGAGTGCCTGCATGGCGGAGTCAGAGGAGTGTCAGTCAAGCCTCAGGGCCAAAGATGAGATCCTGGAGACCCTTAGGGCTCAGGTTGCTAGTCAGGTAGGGTTCAGACTTCAGGGTTTAATTGGTTCTGTCATGTTACCCAGCCTCAGAGCTGAGGAGCAGATCATTGGGGCGCACCCAGTTGCTACTTAAACACAGAATTTTAGGGTTCCTGGGCTTCAACTTTAGATTGCATGGTTGATAAGGAAGGGTGCACTTATTGAGAAGCAGTAAACCAATAAGGCGCTGAGCTATTCATCTCATCATCCTAGAAATGATATTCCACAACTGATCTCCGTCTTTGTCATCCCTTCAGGTTGCTAGAGCAATGGGGGCCAGTCATGAGCTGGAGAGTACCAGAGTTGTCCTCCAAGAAAGGGAGAATCAATTGTCAGACATGGTTGCCTCTTTGTCAGAGGCGCATAATGAACTGGTTGCTAGTCAGAATATGGTCTTGGCAAGAGAGACCTCTCTGCAGCAGTCTTTGTCAGAGAACAGTGCCTCATTGGAGTTGTTAGCTGGTGCACGCGAGGAGGTGCAGCAGCTGCATGCACATGTAGAGTCGATGAATCAGGAGCTACAGAAGGAGAAGAATGAAAGGGGGCAGGCAGAATCATCCTTACTTCTAATGCAACAACAATATGTGCAGCTTGCTTTGGAGCTGGAACAGACAAAACAAGTGCTACAGGCTTCCGTTACCGAAACTAGACAGCAACTGGAGATGCAGAGTCAACATACTCAGCAGCTGGAGGCTTCCTGGGCTGAGTCCAGACAGCAGATGGCAGAGATGGTTAGTGTCAATGCTAGAATACAGGCAGTTAGTAAGGAGCAGCAGCTGAGCATTGCAGAACTGCAGGGCAGTTTAGAAGCAAAGCAGACATCCCTCAAAGCGCTGGAGTCAGAGAAGAGTGACCTGTTGTTAAATCTCACTCTGTCCAAGGAAGGGACAGAGAAGCTGCATCAGGAGCTGGAAGTGGAGAGGGCTATGACGTCATCGCTGCAAGAACAGTTGCTGGGAAAGAATCTGGAGCTTCAGCATGTCCAGGTCCTGATGCAGCAGCTGGAAGTCACCATAGAAGAGCAGGCTGCCTCCCTTGAGGCAATATCCTTGGACTTGATATCACTGAATACCCAGCTAGAAGTGAAAGACAGACAAGTGTCAGATCAAGCAGCTGCATTGGTTCTCAATGCATCAAAGCTTCAAGATGCTACTTCCCAGTGTTGTCAACAGACCACAGCCCTTGCTTTACTAGAGCACAAGATAGCCACTCAGGAAGCTGTGATCACAGACAGCGAGAAGATCCTGTCCGCTAAATCAGCGGACTTGGTTGCAGTCAAGTCTGAATTGGCCAGCTGTGTCAATGAGATTTCTCAGTTGAAGGTTGTGGTCCATGAGCGTGATGTGTTAATATTATCACTTCATGCCAAGTTGAAGCAGTGTCAGGGGGAGGTGAGTGAAGCACAGGCTGCCATGGCTGCTCAACAGCAGCATGGTGCCATCCTCCTGGAGGAAACAAGGCAGCATCTGAATACCACCCTGGATATGAGGGCTACTGAGTGCAAACAAGTCCAGGAAGCACTTCTTGATAAGACTTCAGAGTGCAAACAAGTCCAGGAAGCACTGGATCAGAGGACCAGTGAGTATGCTTCTGCTCAAGCTTCTGCCAAAGCTCTGAGGGCTGAGATGTCAGAGATGCAGTTTAAAATAGGGAGCCTGGCTGCAGCTCTGGACCTGAAGACTAGCAGCGCCTCACAACAGGCTTCTGAGGCAGAGAGGTTGAAAGAGAAGGTGGCCGGCATGCAGATTCTGATCTTGGAGCAGATCTCTCAGATCCAAGCCCTCCAAACCTCCTTGGATTCCTCTGAAGCATCAAGGTGTGCTGAACATGAGGAAGCTTCCAGGCAGCTAGAAAGGGTTAGTCAGGAGGCTGCTCAGAGTGTTGAGCAGGCTAGAGCACAGCAAGAGGCCTTGAGGGGAGAGATCCTGATGCTTCGGAATGAGTTCCAGGCTGCTCAGCAAGTGATGGAGGGTGAGCGCAGTACATCTGCTTCTGCTGTGGCTGCTGTTGTGGAGCAGAAGAATGTCGTGCAATCTGAGTTACAGGAGTTGAAGATGGCAGCAGTGAAGGAGTGTGAGGATCTGCAGATGAACATCTCACTTCTGACAGAACAGAATCAAGACCTTTCTTCAGAAAAAGACAAGGTGGGCAACCCTAAACCCTAAGCAAGGTGCTGACTGGCAAAAGATTCTGTTGCAATTAACTACCTCATGGTTAAAATCTAATAGCAGCAACCTGCATTATTTGATCTTCCTTCTTCTCTTCCCTCACTCCCCCTCATCCTATCATCACTTTTATTGTTCAGACAAAGCTGTGTTATATTTGAATAATGTAGATGATGACAGAGTTGACTGAGGCACAACAGCAGGTGAGGGGTTTGCAAGCTGTGGGAGAAGAGCTGTATGCATGCCAGCAGCAGCTGGGGGCAGTACAGCTGGAACGCACGGCCTTGGAGACGGAAGTACAGGATCTGAGGGCTAGGGTGGCCTCCATGACACCTATCATCGCAAATGCAAAGTGAGGACATTATTATTAAATTATTCAGCCTAGAGCCTACATAATATATCTTGAGCGGCTTGCAATGTTGAGGGGTTGACAGGAATGACTGTTCAGGGGTTGACAGGAATGACTGTTGACATCATGGAAACATATTCTTCAATGACTGCTGACATCATTGAAACATATTCTTCAATGACTGCTGACATCATGGACACATATTCTTCAATGATCTTCTGCTGGTTGGATAACATGTAGATTGGACAGCCAAGTGCGAGCTTTGTCAGATGAGCTTCACAGAGCCTCTCAGATTGCTGCCCAAGCATCTCAGGAAGCTGCCAGGTAGGTAGTCATGGCTGCAGCTGGCAGGACGGCCTCAACCTTAAGGCAGTAACAAGCTTGTTTTTTTTATAAATGATGTACTTTTTCTTCTGATCAGAGCAAATGCTCTGAACACATGAATTGTTAAATGTTGTGATTCTTACAAGATAGGAATATGTTGCTTTCGGGCCTCATTATGGGAGGTACTTGTACCTCATCCTCTGTCTCCTTGCTGCTCCCAGGTACTCCAGGGCAGCAGAGACAGCCAGGTTAGAGATGCAGAGGTTGTCAGATGAGAACGCGTGTGTGGTAGCATGTATGAAGAAGATGGAGATAAACATCAAGTGAGCTTCAGCACATCAAAATGTTCTGTAGCCACTAGTTATTGTACTGTATGATACTGCCTCAGTAGGCTCTTGCCAACAACAAGCTAGGTCTCTCTCTTTGCTGCTGCTGCTGCTGCTGCTGTTATTTCCTGTATTAGGTATATGCTCTCAATGTCTAGTTTCTTCATGTCCTCATCTCTTTCATCTCAATTCAGGACGGCCATCAATCCTTATAATGCCTTAATCTAACTTCCTGTTTGTCTGAACCCTCGTACCCTTGACCTAGTCCTTGCCCTTCTACTGAGCTCATGTTCACGACATGCACACTATTTATGTTTCTCAGTGACCTTCTGGGCAAGTCTGAACTAGGCCACAGCAACCAACGCCAGAAGATCCAGTACCACCTTAGGCTGAAGCAGGAGCTGGAGGAGATGAGGCATGAATGCACAGTGCTGCTTAGGGAGAAGTTCCATCTGGAGCAGTGCATCAGGTAACACTACATGAATGCACAGTGCTGCTTAGGGAGAAGTTCCATCTAGTGGAGCAGTGCATCAGGTAACACTACATGAATGCACAGTGCTGCTGCTTAGGGAGAAGTCATCTAGTGGAGCAGTGCATGCAGGTAACACTACATGAATGCACAGTGCTGCTGCTTAGGGAGAAG
>BEGY01000052.1:247408-286206 GCA_002335675.1 Chlamydomonas eustigma | reverse complement strand
AATAGACCTGTTGGGAACCTGTGTGAATAATGCTATAGACCTGTTGGGAGCCTGTGTGAGTAATGCAATAGACATGTTGGGAGCCTGTGTGAATAATGCAATAGACCTGTGTGAATAATGCAATAGACATGTTGGGAGCCTGTGTGAATAATGCAATAGACCTGTTGGGAACCTGTGTGAATAATTCAATAGACATGTTGAGAGCCTGTGTGAATAATGCAATAGACCTGTTGGGAGCATGTGTGAATAATGCAATAGACCTGTTGGGAACCTGTGTGAATAATGCAATAGACCTGTTGGGAGCATGTGTGAATCCTCGCCATTTTAATCTCTTAATGCGCTTTTTGCTTGCAGTGTGAGTTGCGTCAACGCGCCATAGTGGATGCCTTGGAAGCTGCTGATCAGGAGGTGGCAGCTGCAGCCCATGGGGCGGCAGGTGGAAGTGCAGCAGGGCTAATCGAATCACCCTTCAGGCAGCTGATCTTGCGGAAACGGAAGCGGAAACAGATGCTGGACGCTTTGTCCGTCAATAGGGTGAGCCAAACAGATTGATCATGCTGACTGGAAACTTAAGATTGAAAACTTGGGACTTGAGTGCTCTTGAAACTTTGGAGTGGACTGTCAGCAGATTTTCCATTGCTGAAATGATGCAATCACTCGTTGTTCAGTTCACTTGATGCTCAGCTTTGGCTCTTCTGTGAATTGTGGTCATGACTTGCACCTCATTTCCCCTTGCACTACAATGCCTGAGGCCTAAAGCTTATTGCTACTAGAGTCTCAGGGTGCTGCCTGCATCTGCAAGTGTTCTGTGTCTTATTCTACTGCTGCCCTCAGTGCCCGATGACAATCACTGTTATTGCCTTGTTATACACACACCGCCAGGTCCACAAGGACGTTATCTCCAAGCTACCTCCTCCACCACAGCAACCACCAGACCAAGAGCTGTTGTTTGTGATGAGGCCAGATCCTGACAGGCTTCCAGCATCTGCTGTGTCACCTCTCTTACAGGTGATTACAATAAGGGGGGGATTGCTCGTGGACTCATCTTCATAGCACTGGAGTAGTAGGTCAAAGCCCTGTTCTATGACATCATTCGATTGCATGTTTATATTCAGCTGCATCTTCAGAAAATCCATTACGTTAGTGTGATGTAGGAATCCATTACGTTAGTGTGATGCAGGTATTTGTTTTTAAGGACATAGGTCGTACAGCATACATGTCAATGGAGAAGCATGGTTTATGAGTCCTCCTCTTCTGACTGAGGAGGTTATTGACTTTTTGCTTTTCTCCCTTGCAGTCTGATCCCTCATTGTTGCCACCTGCAAAGCGGAGAGAGTGTTGGCGGGTGTGCCGTGGTGGCCGCCTTCAGCTGGTCCGTGTGGACCCACTTACCATGCAGCCTGCATACCAAGATCATGGGGAAGGGGACAGTGATGGGGATAACTGCAGCAGTCCTAACACAGCAGCTGGCAGTCAACACAATAGTCATCATGTTTTAAGTAGTAGTCTAGTTAGTGCTGGCATAGGTGGTGCAGTCACGTGTACTGCCTCAAAGGTGCAGCAGCAGCAGCAGCACCGTCTCAAAGGCCATCCTGGTGGTGCTGGTAGGCGGTCCGGGGTGGGGGATGTGACTAACTGGTGGAGTCATAATCTGCATACTGGAACCAGCAGTAACAGTAGCAGTAGCACTTCCACTCTGTGGGCTGATCGATTTGACATGTCCCATGTCCCCTACCTCGTGGACACTGACGCTCTTGTATTGCAAAGACATGTGCAAGTAAGATTGTTGTGCACCACTAAGCATGGTGGCTGCCGTGGAAAAGGGAGAGATGAATACTGTAAATGAAACTCTCTCCTTATTACTCTTTCTTATTGGCTGTTTCTACTGTTTATCCGTCATCGATCATAGGGCCATTGCTCTCACACCTTCCGCAAGATTTATACCATTGCTCTCAAACTTTACGTAGGGTTTATACAGTTGCTCTCAAACTTTCTGTAGGGTTCATACCATCGCTCTCACTCCTCACCTCCTGTCCTTTCCTATCATCCTTTAGTTACAGAAAAGGTATGCTGATCGGGTGACTCTGGGTGCCTTATCGGAGGCAACAGGCAATTGTTCTGTAGGTCCTCTAGGCGCCATCTCTACAGCATCTCTTGTCACTGCATCCCAGCACGCAGCAGTGAATGCACACACTGAGCTTCAGCAGTGGCTTGCTACCAAGATGGCAGCTGATGTGGCAGCCCTAGGGAGAAGGAAGCTTCAGTTGGTGGTTGTTGACCTGGAGGAGAGTACAGTAGAGGGAGCAGCAGCAAGAGGGTCTGGCAGTGGAGAAGGGACTGATCAGCAGGGTGTTGGCAGCAGAGGGAAGGAGTCAGATGCTGGCGCTGCTTCTGCCTCTGGGGTAGTTAGCACAGATGGTAGCAAGCAGGTCAGCAGAGATGGGAAGAATAGACTCTGCTTGACCATTCATAATATAACTTTCTAGTAGTGGACTTGCGTTAAAGCCCTGTATATATAGGGATGATGATCCATGAGGAGCATGGTATTATTGGGAGTGGAGCCTAGTTGCCATGTGCTGCTTACTGTTCTAGTTACCATGTGCTGCTTACTGTTCCTTATATCCCTTGATTTCAAACATGTTATTTCTTTCAATCTTTCAGGACAAGCAGGCTCCAAACAGTGGCAGCAACGGCCCCTCTGCAGGCGTGGATAATTCATGTAACATAGATCAGGTTACGGTACATAGCAGCATGATGAATGGAGTGCTAGGAGGCAACGAGAGCAACTCCGCGAATACCTTTGGTCTACTCAGCAACAAGGCTGATGTTGTAGACCCTCATTATACCCTAGGGTCTGGAGGGGCGGAGCTCCCAATGACGAAGGCAGTCCTCAAAGCTGACCCACAGCAGACAGTGCCCATGGAGCACTAAGCCCTATTGCTGAACCTTAAACTTGTGTTCACAAGAGGCAGGGGCTAGCCACAGCTGTCAGTCTCAACTAGTAGTGTATGCCTCTTTCATAATCCTCATTCTTAAACTACCCAATATTAAACCCCCTGAGAGCTCATGATCCACATCCCAAGGACCACTAGACCTAGCTTGCCTGGCTATTACGACCTGATTAGGCCAGTGAACATGCCACCTCATTTTGTGTGCTTACGACCTAATCTAGTTATAAGTACTGTATACAACTGCGATGGCTCGTTACAAGAATTGCTCAATCTTGATCAGTACAGCTGAACTCTCGAGAGTTTATCTTGAGCATAGACTTATCTTCTGTCTCTTCTTATCAATTTCTTGGTATGTGTCTTCTTCTCTACTCAGCAATTTGCAAAAAACATTAAAGACTAAGATGTATCACATGTCAAAACATAACACCAAAGAATATACGAACAAGAACTGAACAAGTAACGATGAATGCTGATGAACTTTCGCAGCAATAACTTACTGTTTTCAACAGCTGTCTAGTCACTCAGACACTCACATATCACACTGTGTGGATGAGCATGATCTTGTAAGTAAATCAAATAGCAAAATGTAAAATGATTCAAGTAAAAACTTGAAAGCAACAAATACCTGTTTCAATTGTTTGTGTACCCCAAATGATGACTACATATCCTTGAGCATGACATAAGTGGCACCGGCATCATCTCTGCTTATCCGTAATGTGCCATCCAAGTATGTGGTCAGCATCCAAAGGGCATTTGCTTCTACTGCAGGAAGTTCAAACTGGGGAGAGGTGGCCATGCGTAGAACACGCTGGGCACTGTCCAGTCCTGACTGAACGGGGTTAGCCAGCAGCTGCCTGATAAGCAGCAGCAGCAGGAGAACAAAGATGGATGCATTTCATGGAAGTTGTATGAAGTGAAATCAACTGCAGCAGCAGCATCAACAAACATGTTGTGTAGTGAAATCAACTGCAGCAGCAGCAGCATCAACAAACATGTTGTGTAGTGAAATCAACTGCAGCAGCAGCAGCATCAACAAGCATGCTGCCGAAACATTGTAATGTGATGTGTAAGCAGTGGTTCCTCCCATTCAGCGTAGGCTGAGGGCTAAGCAGAGCGTTCATCACTTAACATTGCTAGCAGAGATTGCTACTCACCTAATTGGGTCTAAGTTGATCTCATGGCCCAGGACAGATATAGACTGTGGTATATCTAGTGAGGAGGTCAGTTGTGGTGTCTCCAAGTATGTGTCCAGCCCAACTCGATGAAACCGGACCTTAAAAGTGGAAGGGCTTCTCACCTGTGCAGTAAAGTGAGAGAGAAACAAGATAAGAACTGGCAATTAAGTGGGAGAAAAATAGGATGAGAACTGGCAGCAGAGTGGGAAAAAACTAGGATGAGAACTGGCAAAGCGGGACCTGATTAACACTCTGACAAATAAAGGAGAGAACCTCAAATCCCAGGAATGAGACAATATGAGGTTAGGGAATCTTGAGAGGGTTTAGGGTTTAGGGCTTGTAACTGTTTATAGAATAGAAGGGCTCTAAAACAAGGTCTGTAAGTAGCACTGCCTATATCCAGCAATTGGGTAATGAAAGCACTGACCTCAAGTCCACACTCAGCTCTCAAGGACATCAGAACAGGGAGGGCTAAGTCAATCTGAACAGATGACATGAAACATTATCAGGTATAAAGCATAGAAGATTTTTAACCTGAAACAATGATTTCACACTAGTCACACTAGTCGCATATCCATAGTCTCAAGAGACGTTACTGAATCTTGAAAATGGCAAAGCCCGGTATGTGCACTATAACCCTCACATACAAGCCCTATGAGGGCGGGTATGTGCACTATAACCCTCACATACAAGCCCTATAGGGGTGGGTATGCGCACTATAACCCTCACATACAAGCCCTATAGGCGGGTATAACGTTTGTATACAAGGACAATTTAAGCAGCCGGTATGAATTCTACCCAATTATTTGGCATTAAAACCCCAAAAACATGTGCTGCAGTTGAGTTGAACTCATTCAAATGCTGTTCATGCTTCCTCCATGCTTCCTTCTACTCTCCACCTTGTTATGTGTTGTAAGGGTGTCAGCGTCCACCACTTGATACACATCTCCTATGTCCACCATAGGCATTTGTTGAATGACACTCAGCAGCATCAGTGTCTGTGTGCTGGAGGTGTACACAAGCTTCCATCGCCCATGAAGGACGCTAACAGCCTGCATTACGGTGGGGCAGCAAAATAATGTGCTAGTAAACTCATCATTCCAACTCCCAGACCAGATCATGCATTCAAAGTTGTGGTTACAATTTGTTATACACATAAATATATTGTGCGGTACAGCACCCATCCAAAACGTACTGCACAGCACTCACGTCTGTCACAACACTGTTGGGATTCATTGACTCCATCAATGTGATGAGCTCTTCAACCTGCATATGATAAGAGTGATAAGAACTGATCAGCAGTGCATATGATAAGAGTGATAAGAACTGATCAGCAGTGCATATGATAAGAGTGATAAGAACTGATCAGCAGTGCATATGATGATGAGAGAGTGATAAGAACTGATCAGCAGTGCATATGATGATGAGAGAGTGATAAGAACTGATCAGCAGTGCATATGATGATGAGAGAGTGATAAGAACTGATCAGCAGTGCATATGATAAGAGTGATAAGAACTGATCAGCAGTGCATATGATGATGAGAGAGTGATAAGAACTGATCAGCAGTGCATGTGATAATGAGAGAGTGATAAGAACTGATCAGCAGTGCATGTGATAATGAGAGAGTGATAAGAACTGATCAGCAGTGCATGTGATAATGAGAGAGTGATAAGAACTGATCAGCAGTGCATGTGATGATGAGAGAGTGATAAGAACTGATCAGAAGAGCATGTGATAATGAGAGAGTGATAAGAACTGATCAGAAGAGCATGTGATGATGAGAGAGTGATAAGAACTGATCAGCAGTGCATGTGATAATGAGAGAGTGATAAGAACTGATCAGAAGAGCATGTGATGATGAGAGAGTGATAAGAACTGATCAGAAGAGCATGTGATAATGAGAGAGTGATAAGAACTGATCAGAAGAGCATGTGATAATGAGAGAGTGATAAGAACTGATCAGAAGAGCATGTGATAATGAGAGAGTGATAAGAACTGATCAGAAGAGCATGTGATAATGAGAGAGTGATAAGAACTGATCAGAAGAGCATGTGATAATGAGAGAGTGATAAGAACTGATCAGAAGAGCATGTGATAACTCCCATAGTAGTTCAAGCGCTCCAACACACAATTGTAACAAAGAAACAGTATCTTGGACGTTATTTCAATGCAGTTGGAAGTAAGACGTTATTTCAATGCAGTTGGAAGTAAGAGCTTAATATCCTACCTGGGCTCTCTGATTCAGAGTTGCGGTTATACCTCTTGCGGTGCCATACACGAGGTCAAGAAGAGAGCACTTGAGTTGATTCAGAGGCGTCATATTGGTTCTAAGATCTGGTAGTGACAGCCTACTAGAACCCTCCGAGTAGTCCTGCTGCTGCTGCTGCTGCTGATCAGGAGGTCTTCCCCAAACGTCCGCCATGCGGTTCTGCTGCTCAATCTGCTGCCGTGCCTGGAAGGCAGCTGCCTGCTCCTCCAGGTGCCATGCGTGATCAGAGGATTGACCTTGCTCCTCCAGGTTCCAAGTGTGATCTGGGTCCTTTACTTGCTGTGTCACGAGACCTACAGGAGAGACGTCCCAAGGAGAAGGAGGACTCAACTTACTCAACTGCTCCTCCTGCCGCCTGTGCAGGGTTGATTCTACTTTGTAGCTGACCTCTGCCGCTTCAGGTAGAGTATCAGGGCTGCTGCTACTAATTGAGGGAGGCAAGGGGGTGCCTGGTGGGCTTGCCCTGTCCTGCAACTCTCTCCTGGCAATCTCAACATGGACTGCTGACATGGTCAGGCCTGAGAGGAGCAATAGAGGGAACAATCTCAACATGGACTGCTGACATGGTCAGGCCTGAGAGGAGCAATAGAGGGAACAAGTCAATGCTCTGCTCTCTGTACTGTTCAATAGAGGGAACAAGACAATGCTCTGCTCTCTGTACTGTTCAATAGAGGGAACAAGGCAATGTTCTGCTCTCTGTACTGTTCAATAGAGGGAACAAGGCAATGTTCTGCTCTCTGTACTGTTCAATAGAGGGAACAAGGCAATGTTCTGCTCTCTGTACTGTTCAATAGAGGGAACAAGTCAATGTTCTGTTCTCTGTACTGTACAATAGAGGGAACAAGTCAATGCTCTGCTCTCTGTACTGTTCAATAGAGGGAACAAGTCAATGTTCTGCTCTCTGTACTGTTCAATAGAGGGAACAAGTCAATGTTCTGCTCTCTGTACTGTTCAATAGAGGGAACAAGTCAATGTTCTGCTCTCTGTACTGTACAATAGAGGGAACAAGTCAATGTTCTGCTCTCTGTACTGTTCAATAGAGGGAACAAGTCAATGCTCTGTTCTCTGTACTGTACAATAGAGGGAACAAGTCAATGCTCTGCTCTCTGTACTGTTCAATAGAGGGAACAAGTCAATGCTCTGCTCTCTGTACTGTTCAATAGAGGGAACAAGTCAATGTTTTGCTCTCTGTACTGTTCTAGCCATTCTCTTCGTCTACTCTGTTTATGATGGTGAGGGTCTACAGTTACAACACATGCCTACAAGAAGAATGACTCAGCACTTGATATGCCTACAAGAAGAATGACTCAGCAATTGACATGCCTCCAAGAAAAATGACTCAGCACTTGACATGCCTACAAGAAGAATGACTCAGCACTTGACATGCCTCCTCAGATGATTCACATTGTCATGCCATTGGTTAGGAGTGACCTCAGGAGTGACCCCAGGAGTGACTAGAGTGACTCACCTCCGGAAGCTGCTGCTGCTGCTGCTACTTGCTCCTTGATAGCATGTTGCTGCTCTTGCTCCTCAAGTAATGCCAGGATGTCACTCACCCTGCCCATTATATTTTGCACACGGTCATCCTGTTTAGGACCTACCCTGTCCTGCCTTTCCGCCTCTACATCCTCGTCTACCACTTCAGCTACAAATGAGGGAGGCGGCACAGCTTCTGTCTCACGGAATGATGATGATGACAGATTAAAAGATTTCTGGTCTGGTAGATCTGGTCGATCCAGTACAGCTGTAGTGCCTCCACCGCCCGACACTGGTGTACCGCTGATGCCTGCTGCAGCGACTAGGCTCATTTCTGTACTGCTCGCACTTGCCTCTTGCTGCAAGATGACATGCTGCTTCCTTTCCAGCCGTCTCTCTTCAGAGTGCTGATTTGATTGAGAATGTCTGAGCTGTGAGGAAGAGGAGGAGTGTGAGACTAATCCTGCAGGTACTAAATAGCGCTCCAAGGCTTGGACTTCAAGCAGAGCCTGGTCTGCATGCACTTGGACCAAAGCTTCTGCCACAGTAGTGATCTGAAGGTTCCAGACAGTAGTAAGATGTGCGGAATAAGCAGAGTTCATACTCATCACGTTGATGAGATGAGGAGACTGCAAAAAAAGTATGATGTCCTCTGCATAATGATGACGGTTGCTACGCCACACATAGCATTCACACTTCTCTTCTTCTTCTGCATAATGATAACGGTTGCTGTGACATACACAGCATTCACATTGCTAATATTGATAGCTTTGGCAAGCTTTAACATGTGTATCATTCACACTAGTTCACACCTTGCTAGCGTGGGCTAACTCCCTGTCAGCCTCCATCAGAAGTGCCTCCACCTCTGCAGGGGATATCTGAGGGACAAATGTTTCAGACAACAGTTGCATCATGTTCATGTTATGTTTATGTGCATACCATGTTCATGTTCATGATATGTTCATGTGTATATTACCATATTCATGTTATGTTCATGTGCATACCATGTTCATTGTTCCAGAAGGGCCTATTAGTTGCACATGTTAGTAGCAGGTCATGTGAATAAGTATGGATGTGTCCGTTTCTGTTGAGGCTTAGTCGGTAATTAAGGTGTTGGGGTGGTTACCTTGAGCATGTTCCTGGCAGATGCCGCCAAGGCAGCAACAGCCACTGCTCCAAATGCAACAGGGGCCACATTGGAGGGGCCCAGGACAAGAGGCAAGCCAGAGCTTGACAATGGGCCATTTGCAGACTCCACCATGGTCAGAGAACTGTGACGATTTCAGAAAAAGTATGACCTGAAGTGATTTCCTGCGCTTCTAGGCCAAACGTATTCTAGAAATAGATATGAGGGGCAATTTCAGGAGATGATGATGTGAGCATACATGCTAGGGTCGTACCCGAAACGACGATAAGGGGAGCTGATTTTGACCTGTAATCATAAATACATGCATTCATACAACAATTGTCATTTCGAAATTTAGCAACCCTTTCTCACATCTGACTAGCAGATTTAGCCCACCTACCAGCGATACATCAGACTCAGGTACTAGAGTATTTCCTGAGATATTTAAAGCAATATGTATTCTCCGCTGTGTGAGGTGATTTGGACCCAGAGGTTTCCGACATGGACTCCCCTGAAGAGATATTGATGACTTCATGATAATTGATAATTATTATTCTATCAAATTCCTAGAACTGTTCATACTCTTCTGCTTTTCCTGGAAAGCACCAAAAGCAACATTTCTAGCAGTACACAGAAACATGTCGTACCACGCAGCCCTAACTTCACCGCAGTAGAAAACAGTAAGCTGGGACATTCTTATTACTATCTTATCTTTCAGTAGACATGCAGAGAGGTCGAGAGCCATCCCATGCAGAGAGCGGATCTGATGCGTCCACGAGTAGCAGTTCTTCCTCTGAAGACGAGGTCGCCACAAGAAAGCGATTCAAAACCCAATCTCAAGCCAATGCTCGATCTGTGGAAGGAAAGAGAGAGACTGAGCTGTCGGCCCGAGTGAAAGAACTCGAGGCTGTCTTGACCATGGAAAGGGCCAACAGAGAAACAGAGACTGCCAAGCTGGCCTTTTTGGTAAAGAGAGTAGCAATTCTCCTTTTTATTGTCCATAACCTGTAGTAGAATTGAGGTGTTTAAACTAAGGCACTGGGCATGTAAGAAACACAGCAGGGAAGTCCCTGACGTGAACTGTCTGACTGCGTCGATAAGGACTTGCTTATAGTCTGTGCTTAGTCTAGGATATCTCAAAATTATGTGCCATAACCTTCTCTGTAAGGACATCATCATTGTATTCTGTATCATGTGTAGGATCTATTTACGATGAATAATACCAGTGTGCATAAGCCATGACATAATGTCTTCCATGACATTGTTCTCTTTCTCTATCTAGTTTTTCAAAAAACAATTGCTACACAGCAGACTGTCCTGTATTCAGAGTTTCAGATTATGTTCATTCTCAATCATTGGTTGCGTGCATGATGCCTGATGCCTGTCCTTTTTACACGTAACAAGGCCCGCTCCAAGCTCTTTGGTTCATCATCATCATCAGGCTGAGAAGGTGCGAACAGTTGCTGAGCGCAGCAAAGTACGTGGCAGCGCTCTTGTCAAGGTGATTGCCTCCCAGCGCCGAGTGGAGCAAGCGAGGCAGAGCCTGTCAGCTGCTGAACAAGAGCTGAAGCTTGCAGAGGAGGAGCTTGGGCATGCCATCCAGCAGGCTATGTCCTTGATGGCTGCAGAGGAAGCCACCACTGCTGCTGCAGGAGGGGTTCCAGCAGCAGCAGCAGCAGCAGCAGCTGAAACAGCAGGCACTATGGTCAGCAATGGACATAATCATGGTGCACTCACTTCCCTTGCTGCTAAGACTGCTGTAACTGCTGCTGCTGCTAGTGAGGCAGATCAGAAGTATCAGCAGGAAGAGGAGCAGCGTCTTCCACCAGGGCCCCCTGGCACTGTTGGACCCTACCACCACCATCCTCATCAACCACAGGGCACTACTTTAATGAGCTCTAGTGGCAGTGGTGCCTTGTTCAGTAATGTCAACAAGACACATCAGCAGCCTCATAACCCAAAGCAGTCAAATTGGACCTTTAAGATCAATCTGCCACTAGATAGCAACCCACAATAGCATACGGTACTACCCTACGGTTCTGGATGCGCTAGTCATGAGGTTAGCACTAATCACGCGCAGCGTCTGTGAACATGCTACCAAGTGCATAGCAAGGCCTTCATTAAGGGGACTAGTAAAGGGACAGACATGCCTTATTGCGACTCTGCATATCTGCTTGCAAGTGGTGAAATTATGTTGGCATCTAGTGGATCAGTGAAAGTGTTCTATAGTATCAAAGTGGATGAAATGCAGCTAACAATAACGCCGCTGCTTGCTTGCTGTTGATTAGGAGCAGTGACTCTCAGCTGTCATTGATGTAGCATGCTTGAGATCGGTTTATTACCTGGTTGAAGCCATTTCTATGTCACAATTTCTTATATCATGTTTCATACGACTTAGGGTTTATTATATCAGTCATCAACCCGCCCATCAGGAGGTATGGCTGAGCTGCATCTGGGATGACCCCTTAATGCCCAACCAGATTCTCATCAATTTGAAGCCACTCTTGGACAGTAGGTCCTGAATCAGGTCCTAATTCATCTTAATCCAAAACCCTAATTGTCAGTTTTTGTACGTCCAACGCACCTATTCGGAGACAATAATACTAACATTAAAATTTAGATGACGTGACTGTTTAAAAGTTTTAACTATGTTATGTATCCTAAACACGAAGCAGAGTGGATCCTTCTGAATAAGATCTACGACGCCGTCAGTTGCTTTTGAAGAGTTTAGGTCTTCCAATAAGATCCGCGAGCTTTTCTTTTTAAAATGCCAGTGACCTTCTCCACCTCTTCATATCCTCGTCCTCCTTATCAAAGACGACGTGCTTTTTCAAAAACAGTCATTACCCTGCTCGGGCACCAAACTTTTTCAAACTAGCAGGTTATCATCGACTCTTGCATTTACGATGAAGCAGGTAAAATTGCAGACATGCGACCAAGGTTCAAATTTTTGAATTTCTGAGACGGTCTTCATTTAATTGATCTAAATCATTGTATCGTCCCGCTAATCCCGCCACCTTCTGAATATCTTTTAAGCTTGCCGGTTCCTCTTCTCATTTGCAGAACAAAATCATAACATTGCAACAGCATTCGGCACTGCCAGCAACAGCGCCATCATCATACATTGACGATGCTGCACGACTACATACTAGCTTCTACAGTGATGACAGTGTCAAGCTATCTCATCTCTATCATCCACAGTATCAGCAGAAGCCCAGGGACCAAGACCCGCTATACCCCCTGTTACATCATGATGAAAATGGAAGGCGAAGTCATCTGTCCAATGACTGTCAATCCCAAGGGATGAACAATCAGGCAGTACAGGCAGAGGAAAGTCATCTCAGGCAGTTTAAAATTCATAAGTATGCTCCTTGTAATGAGCAGCAGCATGAAGACAAGCAGTACAATGGAAGTAATGGAAGTGGTGATGGAGCAGCCTATGTGACCGCCATGAGCCAGCAACCGCAGCAGCTGCATGTACTGCATGAATACAGCAGCAAGCAGTACAATGGAAGTGCTGATGGAGCAGCCTATGTGACCGCCATGAGCCAATCACTAGGTGGTACGACCCATGCAGGGCTAGCAGGTGGTACGACCCATTATAGTGCAGGGCGCTGTTCTTTTGGGTTCAGCAGCAGTCGTGGCAGCAGAGGGCAGGTAGTTATTGATGAGTCAGCTCTAGTCCCCGCCTCATCCCACCGACTTCCAGGCAGTGCTATTGGGAAGAGTAGGGATCCATTATTTAATGCTAGTGAGAACACTACAACAGTCCTGGCTAGTGCTCCACTGCTGCAACCTAAGGAGCTCCTTGCTAGTAGTAAGCCGCCACTAAACCTGCTTCAAGTACTTCAAGTCCCGGCGCACTTTATGAGAACTCTGCAATCTGTACTGCCTAATGACCCGGCAGTAATGGCTGCCGCCGCAGCGACCTCTGCAACCATCAGGCAGCAGACGCAGCAGCAGCAGTTTACGCCTCCTCCTTCAACCTCATTCTTGTACCGCCCTGTGGTCGTGCAAGCCAGTAACTACAGTAACTGCTATGGCAACCTCCAACAGCTCTGTCCTGCTAGCAAGCAGCTCCACCCAGGCAATTGTAGTTTGGCAGCAGCAGCAGCAGCAGGTGCCATAATGATACCTGCTCCAGCCCTGCCGCTTGTCGCTACTTTCAGGCCTCACTACTTCTCCTCAACTAATAATCCAGCATCAGCAGATAGACCTGCTGCTACTGCTGCCCCCTCTTTTTCTGGAGCAGGAGAAACAGAGGCTGAGGTTACCGAGGTAAAGAGATCCTTTTATTGCGGCCCAGTAGAGCCCGATATTCCTTCCAGCAGTAGCAGCAAGGGAGCTGAAGGGGAGATGACTGGAGGCAGTTCAGTAGTTGCTGCTGCTGGCGATTATTATGGCAACCAAAAGAGGATTCCTAGAAAGGACACCAATGGGTCTGTTGTGGCAGTTCATCATCGGACAGTGAAACGCACAGCTATGGCGGCTGAGCTGGCAGGACTACCTGCAGCTGCTGCTGGTGGTGTTGGTAGTGTTGGTGGTGAGTGTTCATGTTCCGCAATATCTGCTGAAGCAGTTGGCAGTTCATACAAGAGATTGCGGTACGATACTCCATTATTGTCATGTGGTGACTGGAGGAGAAGTGGGCCATCACCTAATGCCTCACTAGGTCATTGTAAAGAAGCACGGCTTGCCTTGAATGATACTAGGGCTGCTGAATCAATTATAGCTGGTCGCTATGCTTTAGCTGTTGCTGCAGCATTAGCAGCATCTGCAGGGACTGCTGAGGCAGAGGCAGAGGCAGCCATAGCTGCTGGGGCTGCCCAAGCAGTAGCTGGACGAGGGGCTGAGAAAACAGCTGCTGCCGGGGATGCTCACTATAATGCAGCAGTGATGGGGACAGCAACTGCCTTGCAAGTCATGATGAGGCCTGCCATTGAAGTATCCTGCTACCAACCTGCTGGCAGTACTGTACCAGCAGGTATGGAATCAAGCCGAAAGCCCTTCTATGCGGTTATCACTGGTCAACACCCAGGCCCTTCATCTGCAGCAGCGGGACAACAAGACCCTGCTGTGGAAGTCGCTAACAATAACCGAAAGCGGAATCTACGGAATCGCGAGGCGGCGGCGAAACAGCGCATCCGCAGGCGGCAGATGAAGACCACAATCAAAGGCCTGGTTCTGGAGATACAGGAGTTGCAGGCAAGCTTAGAAAGTGTGGAGGAGCAGCTGGAGGAGAGTGAAAAGGAGAAGGAGAATCTCAGGTCTCAGCTGGAATGGATTCAGAGGATTATTGTTCAGGCGCAAAATCCCAATGTCTCTGCTGCTGATGCTGCAATCTAAGTTTGTTGAGCAGTCACTTCTACATTTTTCTTTTTTGATGGCCTTGAGCCTGTATGTTGGCTGTCAGGCTACCTCCGTCAAGTCCCTGCTTGCTGTCAAGAGGGATGGTATATATATATGCTGCCTGCTAGCTGTGAATAACCATAGCTCATTATGTGAGGAGGCTGGTGATGTTCTATGGGGGGTATGTACTGCTTTTGTATTTCTGATAACTATGGATCAAGTAAGCTATGAAGATGTTATGGTTATAGCACTAATAAGGAGAAATCGCAATCCTTACGACATGAGCAGCATGCTAAGGTGTTGGCGTAGGATTAGAGGCATTTAGGGTAGACTAGTAATAGAAAAATCTTTCTCTAGTACACACAAGGGATTACTGGTTTTTAAAAGGGCTTTGGTGTATTTGGTGTACAGTTTTAAACTAGTGCAGAGATTATGCTTCTGTGGGTACGATCAGGCCAAACTTCTGCTACTTCTGCTGTGGTTACTGTGGTAGCTTTGGTAAACATAACTTGGATTTGAATGAAGTTACTGATGTAGCCCTCTGATCTGATGTCGTGGATGAACAAACACATTTATGGCAACTTAATATGATGCCTCATGTAGTTATGTCTTGTTTGTGCTTTAGAAACAACAATTTTCAGCATGTGCCTCTGTGCATGTTGTTTTGGATGCGATGCTCATAATGAATCTGGCTGCCTGGTGTGTCTCATTAGTCTCATTAGCCTGTGCAGGAAAGACCCTTAACACGTATAAGTCATCGATGGCTCTGATGAATGTCTGTGATAGAGCTGTCATTGAATGTGAAGTCAATGTGTTTTGTGGGTCAAAGTTTTTGCAGGAATGTGGGTCTTGATTTGTGCCTCTATCTGAACGACAGTCGTACGTTCGGCTGAAAGAATAATGTTAACATTATGGGTTCAATGATGTGCAGTTTGTAACAGCAGTGTGTGCTTAGTGTGCTCTATGAATATGTTTTTAAAAGGACAAACTGCTGCGGCTCATAAGAAGCTATCATAATTTAATGATTCTAACTAGCTTTTTCAATCTTGAACCATCATTTCTCAGGCCCATGTTATCAGCGTGAGGTTAACGTAGATAACGAGTGCTTATTTACTCTTATCCAAAACCTTTCATCACGATGTAGCTTGAAGGAGGGCAGAGAGCCGTGGGTCTGATCTTAGCTTGTGGTCCAACTCATAGTACTTGTGAAGAGCTTGCTCCTCATGGCGTTTCAAGCGCTTCTCCAAAATATGTATTCTGCATCATGAAGATTGGACTTGAAATGTGGATTACAATCACATAACTAACATAACGAACATTATCTCTTCATATAAGGTATTCTACAGAATGGCAGCCTGTCTGAGTGAAACTATCATAGGGTGATAACAGGTTGGCTAGTTGATGCAAAGGACTTTCATTACTTTCATAATCATAATATTTTGTACATCTTGTGATTAGCATGAACATGATAGCAGCCACAACATGTCTAGTTGCACAACTTACAGCTAGATTTTCAATCATCTTGTTCTTACAACAAGAAATCCAACAGTACCTGAACAGACTCTCCTCCACCGCTTTCTCATATTCCTCCTCCTCTTCTTGAGTCATCTGATCTCGGTCACGATTGAAAGCAGCCTGTCTCTTGCTCAAAGCTGTGGTGTCCTCATCCAGACGGGCCTGAAATCAACACAGGCCATGCGGTAATGGGCATCCATGTTGCAATCATCATAATATCATATCATCCGTCACTGATTACCATCCCTAGACAGCAGGTGCTAGAGGCAGCCCTTATTGTGTTAGAGGGTTTGTTGAAACTGAACGGAGCATCTTCTAAGATCAGCCCCAGCTGAAATGATGCTCCGAGAGCACTACTGTAAAGTTTAGTCCTGCTAGCTACAAGCAGGTATTAACGAGACTTCATTCAGCTACAAGCAGGTATTAATGAGACTTCATTCAGCTACAAGCAGGTATTAACAAGACTTCATTCAGCTACAAGCAGGTATTAACGAGACTTCATTCAGCTACAAGCAGGTATTAACGAGACTTCATTCAGCTACAAGCAGGTATTAACGAGACTTCATTCAGCTACAAGCAGGTAACGAGACTTCATTCAGCTACAAGCAGGTAACGAGACTTCATTCAGCTACAAGCAGGTATTAACAAGACTTCATTCAGCTACAAGCAGGTATTAACAAGACTTCATTCAGCTACAAGCAGGTAACGAGACTTCATTTAGCTACAAGCAGGTAACGAGACTTCATTCAGCTACAAGCAGGTAACAAGACTTCATTCAGCTACAAGCAGGTATTAACAAGACTTCATTCAGCTACAAGCAGGTAACGAGACTTCATTCAGCTACAAGCAGGTAACGAGACTTCATTCAGCTACCTGTATGATGTTGGCTCTCTCGATCAGTCTGTCTTTCAAGGCCCTCAAGCATCGCTCTCTGACATCCAAAGCCTGCTCACGAGACAACGTCTGCATCCCAATCAGAGCTGGTAGGAAGGGTGACAGATAATCATAAGCCGCCTCTTCATCACCATCCTCCTCCTCATCACTCTGTTCAGCTTTGATGCGAACGATGTCATAATATGGCATCTCCAGAGTAATGTTCTGTTCCTGTGGGAGGCAACAGCGGCAACGCCAGTTGATCCAGAAGTTATCTCAGCACATAATCATCACAAGCCATGTCTACGTAACATGGTCATTTAAATAAGCTACCAAACCATATCACACTCATGATTGTACCCTGCTCCAAGTAGCCCTCATCATAACATTAGTACCTGGTTAGTTCTAGTCCGGATGATTTCTGACACTTCCCATTCAATATCTCTGATAGCCTGAGTGCACTCATCCTCTTGTAGCAGTAATCGTTGGTACTGTTCAAGAAGGGCACTTGGTAGCGGTCGAGGTGCCAGGGGATCCACCTGCAGGTCGCGGACACCATTATATGTATTTTGAGATACATGAAGTGCACATGTGTTGTTGTACATGTGTTGTTGTACAACAACAATGATCATACGACCGCAAGTCCATTCTCAATATTCCAATATTCTGTGCATCAAATAAGATTTTTGTTTGCAGACTAGTTGACACTAGACACTGGCCCATATAGTTACCAGTTGATTCTAGGCAACCTATATTACCTAAAGTTAGTTAGTGGTTAGTTAGTTAGTGGTGGTTATAGTCACCTGCACAATCTGACTCTGTCCATCTTTATGGAAGGTCCTGCAGGATCGTGTGACCCTGCTCTCACCCAGATGGTAATCCAGCCTTATTCTAGCCTCCTGCAAGGTAGTCATGAGGAAACAATACAGACTAGTTGCTTTATCTTGCAGGAAAGGCATGAGATCAGAATCCTCTCTTTTCTTTTCGGTTCTGATTCGGCTTCAGTATGAATCAGCTTCAGTTACGTGTGTATCAGCTTCACGTATTCAGGGCACGGCAACGTAGTGCCTCTCTTACTAGCCATGCAGCAGTAGCAAATGCACATCATCCTGAGTGGCATCAGAACAGACTAACGACTAACAAAATGCACAGGAGACATGTATAATTGACAGGCATCTCATCACTATCCCTCCTACCTGCAGGAAGTAGCAGCGCTTTGCTATGTCTAAATCCGCATCCACTGAAGGGTTTCGTGCAAACTTTTCAGCCATCTTCCGGATGGGAAGGATGCGCTTCTGTTCTTTTCCTTTGTTCCGTTGAGCCCTCCTCTGAGCCTCTCTGTGAATAAAAGTGGATACTAAAAGTAATAAGTGATCAAGTAGGAAGCAGCAGTTCAGGCCCTAAATCAATACATGACAATACCTATTTGAATACTCATGACAGAAAACAGGCATGACCCGGCTGCCATAGAAGGGAGTCTTAAAAGGAGCTAGTCAAAGGAAGTAACGAGGGAAGCCTATGATCATTGGCATTACCACCAATTTATAACACAACACCTGATGATATTTTTTAAAATGAACTTTATGGTACATCATACCGTACATTGCAACATGCATGATCACTCACTCGCTCTCCTCCCCGCCATCTTCAGAGCCATCCTCCTCCTCCTGAAGATAGGTAGCCGAGCGGTACACCAACCTATCATCCCTACTGGCATACGTCTCAACCATCTTACGGCCCTGATGAGGGAAGAAAGAGTGACACTTCCTAGACTATTTGAAAGAGGATTGACTACGGCTGTGTTTGCACTCAGACCCTATGATGCATAGCGGCTGCTACTGGATATTATCTCCAGGATCCTGTCTCACCTGCAGCTCCTCCCTGCTACTGGATATAATATCCAGGATCCTGTCTCACCTGCAGCTCCTCCCTGCTTACGAGACCATCCAGCCTTGCACCATGGTAGAAGTTCATGGTCCTACGGTCATTGCGTACCTAATACAAGATGGCACAGTAAAGCGTCTATAGAGTTGATCTGTACTGAGTGCAAGATGGCACTACAGAGTTTATAGAGTTTGATCTGTGCTGAGTAGAGATTCGGGTGAAGCCAAAGAGAAAACAATAAATGAGCCTCCTCATGGCACCTTCTCATGGCACCATTTTAAGTTAAGGACTCATCATTCTCATGGCACCTCTTATGGCACCTCTTATGGCACCTTATGGCACCTTCTCATGGCACCATTTTAAGTTAAGGACTCATCCTTCTCATGGCACCTCTTATGGCACCTCTTATGGCACCTTCTCATGGCATCTTTTAAGTTAAGGACTCATCCAATCTCACCGTCAGTATATCCTTCAACCCAAAGCTGCTTCCAGGGTCAAAGTACTCAACTGTGGTATCCTGCATGCAGAGTGTTGAAGGATGAGTTGATAACACCTTTATCCAAGCAGACGACATACCTTATCCAAATGATCAACCTTCCTCTCCCTCACTATCAAGTCTAGCAATTGTATTTCTCTGATGAGTTAATGTAGTTAATGTGTCACACCTTCAAGGGATATACCCGCCTCTCCCTCAGCTTGTCTTTACGCCGTGTGAAGCTCTCCCTAACCTCACTGATCACACTGCGTTCCACGTCCTCATACAAGATGAGGCGCTCAGTCATACCATCCCATCGGCTGCAATCTCCGAACAGGGCAAAGATCTCATGCTGTAAGGAGACAAGAGGAACAACAACAATGAATACTAAGACAGGAATATGTTGCGCCTTGCTGCACTAAATGAATGAAAATGATCAATATGTGGTGAACATGTTCATATTTGGAAATTTTGGTCACAAACCATCTGGCCTCATGAGCAGGCGATGAGGCTGTCTCTTTCTGTCCTTATCAACCTGACATGCAACAAGAATGCCAGACTACAGTTTCAGTCCCTCATAACTACCTGGCACAGGCAGTGTACACCTTCAACTGGCAGTAACAACCTGGCACTGGTGGTACATACCTGATAATCTGGCGGTACATACCTGGCACTGGTGGTGCAGACCTGATAATCTAGCGGTACATACCTGGCACTGGTGGTACAACATCAGTTTGCTACCCCTCGGGCAGCGCATGTCAAAGGCATCCCTTGCAATGCTGAGCTTTGGCACCCAAGAAGGAGGCATCTCAGGCACAACAGGAGGAGGTTCCAGCGGCCCACCTTCCTCATCACCCCCGCCGTCATCAACGCCCTCAGCAGTACGAGGGGGCGTCATGCTGTCCCCTCCAGCCGCCGCGGAGCCTTTTCGCCCGCCAGCTGCAGTGGAAGGCTTAGGAGTTCTGGCTTTGTACATCATACCACCACGGCTGTCTAGACCTGCTCTTGCATCATCTCCACCATTGAGGTAGTTGGGAGATAGAGCTCCGCCATGGCCTTCAAAGACCGCCTCCCACTTGCTGGGGTCAGCAAGGTCGTAGGAGATGTTGTTGGGGTGTGCACGAGAGTCTGAGTGAGGCAGCGGCATCTGCAAAAAAGGATACAGGAGTTTGATTGTGAGGTCGAGCAGGTGTCAATAAGACACCTTCACATCATCAAAAGAGCAATCCTACTACATCATCAAAATAAGAGAAATCCTACTACAAATTCAAGCAGCCTCCGGAACCATTCCTACTACAAGCAATCAAGCAGCATTGCTCCGAAACTTGTTTAGACATCCTGCTATGAGAAATTGTGGCAGTAGTGATACTATTCATTATAACAGGTTTATTTTCCAATATTATGTTGGTGACACAGAAATTGAATCTCAAAATGAGAACATAAGAGCCCAGCAGCACGACGCTGCTTGCTCTATTTACTCACTTGCATGCACACCCAGAAGTTCTGATGGTTCCACATGAACTCTATACCCTCATAGGGAGAGCCTGTCAGTGGATACCTGAGCAGCAAAAACGCAATAGAAGCATTTCAATATATTCATAACCAACTTCTTAACCAACTTCAAGACTGGAGCTCATGAGGTACTGAGCATATGAAGTGAGCCGTCCCTCTCGCAACAGCATCCCTGAACTCTTGACAGAGTGTGGCAGCAGTATGGAAAGAGTGTGGACTGAAGTGTGGGCACTCACTTTCTTCCTGTGCTTGGTTCGATGAACATGTGTTCCGTGACATCCCTCTTCCCTGCCATGACCAGTACCCAGGCATGTACAGTCTTGCACACGAGGCCATCAACTCCACCTGCAGGTCGTCCAGTAGAGGAGGGGGCAATGCCCAATGCAGGTGCAGCTCCTGCAGCGCCCTGGTCGGCTGCTGAGGTATCTTTTGTGAGGTCAGCGGTGGCCGTAGCAGCAGCCTTCTCCTCCTGACTCTTGATGTACTTACTGTTCAGCTGATTGTTTGCCTTGATCACGTACTTGGGCTTCTGCAGGGTTGAGTCGATGCCAAAGTTATGAGCAGCAGTCTTGGAGAGGATATTCAACATACAAGGGCAAGCTGAGAACCATGTAGAGGTTGAAAGAGTCCTTTAGAGGCCTCATAAACGATGGCGGGTCCAATGCTTTGTTCGTCATGTTCCTCATTTCGTCATTTAAGATTATGGATTAAAACAGTGTAATGTCATTATGGATTAAAACAGTGTAATGTATGATGGAGTAAAGTCCCAATGAGCAGAGAGATACAAGGCACAGCTACAAGGCACAGCTACAAGGCACAGCTATGACAAAACTGAGCTCCCAGTGAATACAAACTTCAGGAAAGTTAATGAAAAATATTGTTGAGGCACAGCTTGAGCTAGGGCTTAGTACCCGTCTCACCATTTGCAGGACACTTACCTTCTCAACGACTGGGTTGGCTGGTTGCACACTTCTCATCGCAGTCCCAACACGATTGACACCCATTTTGGAACCTGAGACGCTGTTGGAACCCCCTAGAGCAGTCCCTGAGGCAGCAGCAGCAGCAGCAGCTGCTGCTGCAGATGCGGCACGTACTTCCCTCTCCAGTACGGGACAGGTGGTGCCAGTTTGCTCATTCAGGGTCACAGCATGAGGGGCATAACCAGCCACCTGGGGAATGCATGCACGTCGAAAAAAGATATGGTTGCCCACGCAATTATTAATGGAGATGATCTAGTCACCTCATCTAGTCAGATTAGGTCAATGCAAAAAGAAGTATGTATAAAACAGTAGTACAAAAAGCAATCATCACATAAGAAGCAGCTGTCCTCCTATTCTAATCTGGAGCATTGCAAGAGAGCTATTGTACTCATTATTGAGACAAGTCACTCACCACGTATGCATTGTATCCGACACCAATCAACAAGGAAGCCAAGATAACAGCCATATCAAAACAGTCCCCAGACTAAGCATGAAGAAGAATTTGGGTTGAATCATCAAGAAAGTCAGTCAGAGTTTATATATCAGCTGCACCAATATTCAAGACATAGAACATCTTGTACATAGCATATATCATATATGACAGGCAGGGCTGCGATTATGTAAGCATGCAAACCCCAGGGTCTATTAATATGGTATCAAGCCATCACCTGCCATCCTAGACAGCTCATAGGTGAGGGAAGATACTCTGGTGGATGTAATGGGTCCTCCAACGGATCAAATGCCATGAAGTCAGACACAAAGTTGCAGCAACCATCCAGCTCGTACAGCTCTGTATAGCTCAACTGTAAGTACAATAAGACAGGAGTGGAGCAGTCAGGAATTTGATACTAAAAAAAAAAAAAACAAGCTCACGAAGGTATTACCATTTAGAATGGTGGTGTGATCCAACATTGAAAATACAGAGATCTAGTAAGGAGCAGCAGACACTCTGCTCTTTCCAGTACAAGTTCCAGTACAAGTAGCCCTAACTGACTAAGTACTAAATCAAGATCACTCTCGGAAAAGAGTTTTTATCTGGAGGCAAAAAGATAAATATCTACATCACGCATTTTTATCTGAGATATATCTCGGATAAGGAGTCAAGGCTTGTAGCATTAATGATGAATGGAGGTGTCCCATCATACCATACCTGGGTTGGCCTGATTGTAGTGCAGATAAACTTTGGAACTCCGCACTCATTCTTGGGTGCGAGGTACAAGGGACGACGGTAAGGGTACAGCTCCTCAAAAATACGCTTGTAGTTCTGAAGGCAAGTCAGAACAGCAATAGCAAGTACAATCAGAACAGCAATAGCAAGTACAATCAGAACAGCAATAGCAAGTACAATCAGAACAGCAATAGCAAGTACAATCAGAACAGCAATAGCAAGTACAATCAGAACAGCAATAGCAAGTACAATCAGAACAGCAATAGCAAGTACAATCAGAACAGCAATAGCAAGTACAATCAGAACAGCAATAGCAAGTACAATCAGAACAGCAATAGCAAGTACAATCAGTATCTACATCTCTGTACCTGTACATATTCAAGCATCCGGGCCTCTGGCTGAGTATGGCCGTTGAAGGACTTTGGCATCTTGCTGGCAATGTTGATGGTATGGTGCACTCTTGCTTTCTTCCCTGCACGAAGATCATGAGAATGTTGCTAGCAATGTCGATGGTATGGTGCACTCTTGCTTTCTTCCCTGCACAAAGATCATGAGAATGTTGCTAGCAATGTTGATGGAATGGTGCACTCTTGCTTTCTTCCCTGCACGAAGATCATGAGAATGTTGCTAGCAATGTTGATGGTATGACACACTCCTGCTTTCTTCCCTGCATGGTGATCATAAGAATGAGCAGGAGCAGAGTCTTGTGTTCAACGGAGCTCACACTTAAGTGCTATCACTTGAGATATGAACAGCTTCTGCTAGGACTAGTACATCACCTTGTATGCAGCAGCCAGGGTTTAATTACATTATGTACGCATAGCTGAGGGGCCAGGAAACCCCACCATTGCAATGGGCATAAAGGTCCACATGATAAGAATTATCATGTCACTACTGATATGTCCGTGATGCGGAACACTCACCATTCTTAGGTTTCAGCTCCTCTTCATCCAGTTGCTTAGCCTTGAGGGCATCCAGCCTTGCATGTTTGAACACATCAAAGTAGATGAGCCCCTTCTCTGCATCCTCCTCATTCACTCGACCCAGAGTATTACTTCCAAGCTAATAGAGAACAAAACAGCAACAGGCTGAGAATCAGGAAGGAGGAGGAAACCAAAGGAAAACTGTAGCAAATAGGTGAAGTGTGCAAGTCGAAACTTGGTGTGCAATAAAAGTATGACTTGATGTGGTTACCTGATGAAGCTACCAGATGCCTAAGGCTATCTCCTTGCTGTTCTTACCTGGAACACTGACAGAGATCCCTGGAATATGGTAGTGGTCCTTCCCTTGTTGTAAGGTAGCTCCGCCTCCCACTCCACCCATTCAGGCTTTGCAATGTTGTAGTTCTCTCCAGGCGGCAAGTTCATGCGATACATGGCAGTGGATTGTGCACCCAACTCATCAAGACCTCCAAACAGGTACAGGGCGTCCTGCATGATCCAAAGCACAGCATGTGGTTCATCAAGAGGTAGAAGTGCATCAGAGCCATGAATGAATGATCAGAACAGTCTGATAATAATTAAAGATCCATCAGGGCTTCAAGTGTCTCATCATGATTTAAGATCCATCAGTGCTCCCTCAAATACTTGATTACTGTTTACAAGAGTGATACCTGTACATGAGCCTCTCATGTACAAAAGGTCACATGAGCCTCTCTTGTACAAAAGGTCACATGAGCCTCTCATGTACAAAAGGTCAATGAAATGGGTCCTGTCTGTTAAGAAGCATTACCTTATAAAAAGAGAGTACATGAGAGTGTCTGGGAGGGGGGATTCGACCTGAGCAGGTCACTTCAGTCCAGGCCTTGCTCTGAGAACAATGGCAAGAAGGACAAAAGAATCAGAGGTACCAACTTCTAGTCTCAAGTACTTATCCTGTAACTAACATCTAGTCTCAAGTACTTATCCTGTAACTAACTTCTAGTCTCAAGCACTTATCCTGTAACTAACATATAGTCTCAAGCACTTATCCTGTAACTAACTTCTAGTCTCAAGTACTTATTATCTCTAAGTATGTTCACAGAAATAACAGGGCAACTTGGGCAGGCCTCTACTATCACCATTACCATCAAATCGTAATTAAAGAGAAAAATGCAAAACATTTGTAACAGAGAATCATAGAGTGGGAAATATTGGCTGCCAACACCGAAAATCACAATCTTTATCATCATCATGAGCTGTCTGATCATATACTCAGGTCTGCACCCAGCAGGCATGTCAACTTACCACAAAGTCAAGGACATGCAGATCCTCTAGGACAAAGTTGTTACGTCCTCCGCTAACAAACAAAAGGTTGCTGTGGCCCACACAAATAGCGGAGGCTTGGCGTGGAGAAGGCGCAGTACCAGCCATAGCAGGCTGTGACCATTGCCAGGTTGAGAGGTCCAAGAGCATGAGGTCATTGGTACGACCCCCTATGGCATGACCTCCAAACAGAACCATGTTACCAGCCCAGAAAGTAGCCACAGCCTGCTCCCTGAGCACGAGGAATTAGGTTGGAGCCTCAACAGTTCTCGATGAAGATTGCATATAGAGTACCTCGGATGCAAAGAAGATGATGTTGATGGTAATAATAAAGAGGGCTAGAATATGCCTGAGATGTAGAATACAAGCATGCAACCCTGAACATGAAAGAGCAGTCAACATGAGCATTCATTCGAAGCAAATTCCGCATAAAAGGAGATGTCAAGGTCAGCCTGAACTATGACATAAGCGTTTTTGATGTCAAGGTCTGCCTAAACTATGTGATAAGCGTTTGAGATGTCAAGGTCAGCCTAAACTATGTGATAAGCGTTTGAGAAGTCAAGGTCAGCCTAAACTATGTGATAAGGGTTTGAGAGGTCAGGGTCTGCCTGAACCATGTCATAAGGTTTAGAGATGCCAGGGTCTACCTGAACTATGTCTGAAAATATTAACCTGTGAGTAGGAGGCGCGCCTTCAGTATTTACCTGGGAGTTGGAGGCGCGCCTTCAGTATTTACCTGGGAGTTGGAGGCGCGCCTTCAGTATTTGGCCTGTACCAGTGCCATTTCTCCAGGTCAAGAAACCATACGTCATTCAGCCTTTTGCGCTCAGCAGTCCTTCCCCCAAAGACAACCAGGCGATTGTTGTCCTCGTCATACATAGCACAATGGTTGTACCTACAACAGATTATAGAGAGAGCACATTGCATTACAGCACAACATGTTGCATGCCTTGATCGTTTCTTGAGCATCACCATTAGATCCTGAACAGGTGCCTAGGTAACACACGGGCTTTTCAAGCAGTAGCTGCCAGTAGTGGTTACCGTGGGGTAGGCTTCTCTCCCTTGCATGGCTGAAGGTGCCACTCCATGCGATCTAGAGTGATCCAGTACACATCACTGGTAGTGGAACCGTCCTTGACAACTGTACCGCCAAAGATTAGCATCATGTTGCCAACCTGGAGAGTTTATGGCAACACGAGGAGGTCATATAAGTGATACTTATTGGTCAGATCATAGATGACAGAAAGACCCAGCATATCAGGCACAGTCATGACACACATAGTCAAGACCCAGCATATCAGGCACAGTCATGACACACATAGTCAAGACCCAGCATATCAGGCACAGTCATGACACACATAGCCAAGACCCAGCATATCAGGCACAGTCATGACACACATAGTCAAGACCCAGCATATCAGGCACAGTCATGACACACATAGCCAAGACCCAGCATATCAGGCACAGTCATGACACACATAGTCAAGACCCAGCATATCAGGCACAGTCATGACACACATAGTCAAGACCCAGCATATCAGGCACAGTCATGACACACATAGTCAAGACCCAGCATATCAGGCACAGTCATGACACACATAGTCAAGACCCAGCATATCAGGCACAGTCATGACACACATAGTCAAGACCCAGCATATCAGGCACAGTCATGACACGCATAGTCAAGACCCAGCATATCAGGCACAGTCATGACACACATAGTCAAGACCCAGCATATCAGGCACAGTCATGACACACGTCACAGAATGATGTTCAGAGAGTATAGAAAGGCTGCTTTAAGGCCAAAATCTGATTAAGAAGATTGCTCCTCAGCATTACATTCCAATTTGAAAACAGTCATTCCTATCTGAATACCTATGATGTATCAAGCACCTGTGTGAAGGTATGTCCCTGCCTCAACCAGCACCTGTTGTCCACAGTCACGTCTGCGCTGCCTTCTATCTTGACAACTTGGCTAGACTCTGCTTTGCATCGAAACTCCAGGTAGGATCCAACCTACAAGTTGGTTGCCCCGCATCATCAATTTAGAGGCTTGCCATCAACAGGAGAGCTGAGAAAGCATTAATATCTCAGCATGTTGTTACTCTGAACAAGGAGCCCAACTAACAAGAGTGCATAACATGGAGTCCAACTAACAAGAGTGCATAACATGGAGCCCCACTGACAAGAGTGCATAACATGGAGCCCAACTAACAAGAGTGCATAACATGGAGCCCCACTAAGCACTTGTTTCGTCTTTGCTTCCTGTTCTGCTTACAGTGTGCTCCCTAGATGACATGCCTCTTGGGCACTTAATTCTTTCAAGGACCAAGGAGGCAAAAATAAGAACATTTGAAACAATCATCCCCGTTTTTATTCAGATTCAATCTCTAAAACTCACAGGCGTCCCGATGGGTTTGAGCCTTTCCACTTCCTCTAGCCTCTCCCTCTCTTCCTCCTCCCTCAAAAATGCCAAGAGACGAGACAAACCCTCCTCCACCTTAGCCTTGTACCTGCAATGGACATTAGTCAAGGTGATAGCAACTTAGGCATGTACACACCACTAGGAATAATACACCTGCTCTTTACCTCCTTCCATACATCTCTTTATACAACTGTTGTTATTTGTAACCCACAAATATCCAAGAAACATCTTTCTGTACATAATGAATAAATACCTGTCGTCAAGGCTGTTGTATCGCAGATTGAGCTCCTTGATAAACTTGAGATGTCCCATCGAGGGCGGAACTCTGCATTAAGAACCCAGTTTTTTGAGAATGAAGAACAAGGCTATTGTTACTGCTTCCAAAACAACACAAGGTGTAAGCAGAGGCTCCAAAATGAATGAAGAAAGAGATTGTCAAGGCTTCCAGGAGACCTTTTGAGACCTGGTGGTCAAATCAATATGAAGTGGACACATTACAGAATAAGACATCACTTCAGTTCAATTCCGTTCACCTTGACAGCAAGTTATTTGAGCAGTCAATGCGCTGGATTTTCTTGAAATGTCCCATCGACAGTGGCAGAAAACGAATGGCGTTGTTGCTCATGTCCAGTTTGACCAAAGATGGAAGGTCTCCAATGTTCTCTGGCAGCTGTTCCAGTCTATTGTTCTCAATGCTCAGGGACTGCACATCAGACCATGGTATCCAATGTGTGAATAGAGGAACATGTGTGAATTCTCAGTGTGCCATATATGAGGATATCAAACAAATGTGGCCAGGTAAGTGAAGAACCATGTGAGGCATGTCAGTGTTCATGAAAAATGGTACTTGTTACTTGAACACAAGGTACAAGAGCACAATGGCCTGATGGACCTTACTTTTATACCTCCCGATAGCTCTCACCTCAAGCTTGGAAAGAGTACAAAGAGCATCTGAAACCCTGCTAATCATGTTCCCTGACAAGTCCAGCTCACGCAAGAGAGACATGTTCCCAATGCTTTCACCCACAGCAGAGATTTGGTTCCCACTGACCTCCAAAACAAGCATCTGTAAGCAGCACCATCATAACGTATGTTGATTTACAATCAACAGTGCACTCAGTACCTACAGGTACCATGATCATGAAAGACTTACAATCAACAGTGATCGTTGTGCATACGATACATTTGATTATCATGACAAATGATCTTTGTGCATGCATGTTCCCATCACGACAAATAATCTTAGTGCATGCATGTGCTCATGATCTTCGAGCATGCATGTGCTCATCATGACATGTGATCTTTTTGCATGCATGTGCTAATCATGACAAATGATATTTGTTCATGCATGCGCTCACCATGACAAATGATCCTTTTGCATGCATGTGTTCTTCATGACAAATCATATTTTTTCATGTATGTGCTAATCATGACAAATTATCTTTGTGCATGCACGCGCTCATCATGAAAAATGATATTTATGAAAGCATATCATATCAGGACATCGCAACTGTATAAAACATTACTCATGACGTCAGGTGCACAATGATGAGGAGCCCCCACACATTACAGAAGTACAGAGAAGCACATTGTCGCAATAGACATGACCACACTGTCATGGTCATGGTGACAAGGAGTCATGGGTTACGCACCTGGGGTAATCGTGTTACAACTGCAGGGATCCTCTTGAACTGGTTATACTTGAGCCTCAAGGTTCGAAGGTATCGGAGGTCTTCAATGTCATCCGGGAGCTCTGATAAATTGTTACTGATTGCATGGATGAGGAGGAGAGATATCAACATCGCTATGGTGGACTTCAAACATGTGACATTTTTTCGGTGATGAGTGTTTTAGTGACGAGTGTTTTTCAGAACGGTTACTTCAACATTTTAGTAAAGATGAGACAGGGATGATGGCTGTGATTGTTTCAATTACCATATTGCATGATCATGAATACATGACCAATTCCATAACATGCAATGTACTATGCATTATGATGTCAAGTATCAAAGATATCCGCTTCAGGCTTTGATACCTGGAGAGCTCCAGCTCAGTGATATTAGGGTTAAATTTCTTAACCATTTCTACGAAACCTGCTGGGAGCATGGTAATGCCTGCATACCTGAACAATAACAGTAAATTCTGATGAAGTTCATGGATCCTTGGCAAATTGTACACCAGACCAGATATGATGGTATCTTCATAGCTCTAACTCACCCAAGCGACAGCTTGTAAGATCTCCGGGCCTCCATAAGCCGTTCTTCGACGACATCAATACTCAGTTGCCCTACGGGCATGAGTGAGGCTTTTGCCGCTTCCATAGCGCAAACCACCCTCAATTAAAAACCTATTTTTGAAAATAAATTTAATCAGCACGGCACTGAGCAAAGACAATACACGCAGTTCGAACACCAAAATATGCATTTCAATATTTGTGACACTGGGCAGTACAGCAGTACAAATGCTCAACGAACGCACATTTTCAATCAATGTTAAAAATTTCATTTGATTGTTTCCTAAAGATGGCTTCCAGGTGTGCCATGTGTCTATGCGTTACTGTACGTAGCAATTTTACAAGTTACTGCTGCTGTGATTTCTAGGTTCGATCCACGCTTAAACTCGATGGTAAAACTTTCAATAAATGAGAAATCTGGGAAAAGGTACGTTGAACCCAGTAGTTCTGAACATTCAGGGACAGGAGTACGTAGGTAGGTCCAGGGCATATCACATTTACAAACTGCAATGTACTGAATATGTCAGGACCTGGAAAGATTTTTATACATAGATGTTAATACCCTCTAGTAGTGATAACCTTGTGGAAACAATGCATGTACTACTGAATGTCAAATCAAGGCCGACTGACTTCTGAACCATGCGCATATTGAGGCTTGTGCTTATCATGTGCAGGGGAGATGAGTATCCTGTCAAGACTTACACAGTGGGTCCAAATATTCCGGAGGGAACATTCCTCTCTAAGTCAAGGGGTGGAGGCAAGGCTGGAAGCCCTGCCCAGACCAAACTGACTGGTCATGAGGAGAAGTGAGGACACATAGCATGAGCACTGAGGCTCTGCAACCCTTTGCAGCGTGATCAGCATGACTGTCATTCCATACCTTCTTGCTGCTCTTTGCAGCGTGATCAGCATGACTGTCATTCCATACCTTCTTGCTGCTCTTTGCAGCGTGATCAGCATGACTGTCATTCCATACCTTCTTGCTGCTTTTTGCAGCGTGATCAGCATGACTGTCATTCCATACCTTCTTGCTGCTTTTTGCAGCGTGATCATCATGATTGTCATTCCATACCTTCTTGATAAAGGTTTTTATTTGCCCGCGGCATGTACTGCCAACGTCACTGATACCATGATTTTGTACTGCAGCCGCCCTGTTACTCCACGACCTTCCTATTTAGACTACAAGGGTAGGTGGGTCCATGGCGCTCTTCCAGATGCCCCTGTACCACATCTCACTCAGCCACTCTCAGCTACCAGGCATAGTGTAGATATGACAATTCATACTCTCAAGCAGGTTGATCGCAAGCAGGCCAAAACGTTCCGTCCTGTTGCTGCCATCCATTCTTACACTGATACCAGCCCAGTGATTACATCGGAGTTTGTGAATCATCAGCAAGAGAGGGATGATGTCCAGGCTCCTAAAACTCCTACAGGAACAGGAACGGCTACCAAGAGACCCACAGTGGGCAGAGGGAGCAGCAGCAGCAGCAGCAGACCAGGCACCAGTGCTGGTGTCCCTGGGCCTGCCATGGTGCCTACTCCTTTTGCTTCTCTCAGGGACACCAGATCCTCTGTCCAGCTGTTTTGGAAGCATGAGCCTCTTCACTTTGAAGGGCCTCGTGTGACGGATGAGGATCTGTTGAGGTTGAGCGACAGGCAAGAGGATCTGGGGAAGAACGCTGTACCAGGCAGTGCTCAGTCTAAGTTGATAGGAGGAAGATGGAGGTAAGGGTTTGATATTGGGCAATAAATAGTTGTGCATATTAGTGATAACATCGAATGCATGGTTGTAAGAAGTGAGGAAATGCATGTTGGTTGGTAGTGATGTCATGTTTTATGCATGTTGTGAACAGGAGCATCAACGGAGTTTGCTGATGCTTAAATTGCTGTTCTTTGCATTGAGCAACCAGACAAACCGTTCCTCTTCACGAATTGTTCAGAAAAACAGGATAATTCTGACATGAAAACAATGCAGGCTATCAACAAAAATTTGATTTTAAACTGCATACATCTCGTTTACTAAACCTTAGTACCCTAAACTTATAAGGTCTGCATAATCATAAATGACCTTTTGACCGTACCTACCTGCTTTCAGGCATGCTCCAAGACCAGTGAATGGTGACGTTGTGTTCACGGACTACTATGGTCCCCTAGCTGGGGGCTACAAACAGAGTGACTATTACGGGCGAAGGTAGGAAAGAAAAGCAGCTCTGAGCTTTGCGGCAGCAAACAGATTGCAAACTATGCAAAAAAGACATGATAAATCTGAAGCAATCCATGGACAGCAATCCATGAACATGGTGTTAGAGTTAAGACTACGACTAATACCCACGAGCTCATAGAATTAGAGTGCGGCGGACTCTCTATACAAAATCATCCATCATCGTCGTCATCATGTGCTTAATCAGAGCTCATTACAAAATCATCCATCATCATCATCATGTGCTTAAGTAGAGCTCATTACAAAATCATCCATCATCATCATCATGTGCTTAAGTAGCTGATTACAAAATCACCCATCATCATCATCATCATGTGCTTAAGTAGAGCTCATTACAAAATCATCCATCATCATCATCATGTGCTTAAGTAGCTGATTACAAAATCACCCATCATCATCATCATCATGTGCTTAAGTAGAGCTCATTACAAAATCATCCATCATCATGATCATGTGCTTAAGTAGACGGAGCTCATTACAAAATCACCCATCATCATCATCATCATGTGCTTAAGTAGAGTTCATTACAAAATCATCCATCATCATGATCATGTGCTTAAGTAGCTGATTACAAAATCACCCATAGTCATTAGTATGATGATGTGCTCAAGTAGCACTTTTATAATGTCTCACCTGCTAGTACTATTGAAATGTTAGCACTGAAAACAGCATCTTGTTTGTTATGACAGTCTAAGCAGAAGACACTGCTGCTGAGTGAATATTATTGATACCTATCAAATTATGTTTTATGTTTTTATGACTGAGTAGACTGAGTCAGCTTAATGGTCTATGCAGTTATACTCTGTCCACACAGCAGCTGGACAAGAACAGACTGGTGGAGGATCCTGCCTACGTTAAGGTATGAATATGATTTATATAGAATATGTGTTAGTGCTTAGTAAGACGTTCGTTTCATACTCCATGGATAATTTATAATACACTATCTGTCTACACGTGAATGGGGGTTTGTTGCAAGCCCTACTTGAGCTAGTGGTCATAATGAGCATAGAGCGGTCAGTCATTATCAGCATGATCTTTGGCTCCTCCTCATCATTTATTGTTGCAGGTTCAAGCAAATATGTCTGGCATTCACGCTCTGCGCAATCGCCCAGGCTACACGATGGAGGGCAGGATCATCCACTCATCAGATCCTGGTCAATTGTTGCGGGTTGTCGCAACTGGCTCTCAGTCAAGAACTGCAGAAGGGTTGCACAGCATTAAGACCTATCATCGGATTCAGTAGCTGTCTATTGGAATCTACTATAGCCTAGACATAATGGTAACAAATCTCGTGTAGCGTAGAAATATTGAATTCATTAATAATGCCATGTTGAGAAAACCTCTCTCATTAGACCTCTCAGCAGCAAATATTAGTATGCTTAATAAACAGTCTGCTTGCAGACTTCGAAATGGGCATTCTAGCTTTGTAGTACTTATTGCTGCGCCTCTGAATCCTTTAATGAACTAATATATCAAGAACATGTAAAACTTGAATGTGTTATGAAACAATCCTGTACAAACGTAATTCATTATACTACATATAATACATTTTTGTGTCAGCTAGGTAAGTAAGAATAGTAAGCACTGCCATAATGAATGCTTTGTCGCAATAATGTAGTGACAGCCGGCCAAAAATGTCTGGTGACATCACGGCACTGCGGTCATTTCATGGTCGCAGCATAGTTAAGTCTCGCTGCCACCATCGTCGTTACAAATTCAACTTTCAACATGGTCATCATCATCAGCATGCTGTATCAGCAACCCTCATTAGCATCTACTATATAGTAATTATCGAGCTAGTAGCAGCAGGTCACACTAGCTCGCACAGCAAGTACCATGATAATGATGATGACTGACCAGTAGATGACGAGACATGCAACGTGGTATTGCAGCTAACAACATACAAGTAATTCCATATGGTGAGGCGTTGGTGTACTAGTTAAATGCAGACCACACTATATATATGACAATTCTATGGTGGTGGACAAGGGAACACTGCACCAAGCTACTATGATGACTGGGCTGCTGCTGGCTGATTCCAAAGGTCGTACCGCTGATCATTCAGAAGCTTGGACAGCCTGCTGGCAGTGGAAATAATAGTCTACTATTGATAAGTAGTTAGATATTATGCAACTAGTACTAATCGAGAATGATCAGCTACACTACATCCTCCTAGATGATCTGTTCTATTTTTAACTTCATATCCCTCAATATATGAAGGGATGCAACCTGATGATATCCTAAGCTGGTGGATGGCATAACAACGATAGCCTAAGCTGGTGGATGGCATAACAAGGATAGCCTAAGCTGGCGGATGACATAACAACGATAGCCTAGTAAGCTGGTGGATGACATAACAACGATAGCTAGGATAGCCTAAGCTGGTGGATGGCATAATAAAGAGCAATAAGTACTAAGATACACACCGAGTATTGTATGGCTTATAGAAGTCATTGAGTATTTTCCGAGCCTCTGGTAGCATCGCCCTGTCACTTGCATACTTATTCACTGGTCCAGCAAATCTGATGGTGTCCCTGTTGATTAGGGAAAGCTCAAGTCTGATGACGTGTCCCTGTTGATTAGGGAAAGCAAATCTGATGACGTGTCCCTGTTGATTAGGGAAAGCTCAAGTCTGATGACGTGTCCCTGTTGATTAGGGAAAGCAAATCTGATGACGTGTCCCTGTTGATTAGGGAAAGCAAATCTGATGACGTGCCCCTGTTGATTAGGGAAAGCAAATCTGATGACGTGTCCCTGTTGATTAGGGAAAGCCATGAGGGGACACTGCGAGCTACTACGTAGTACTTATTCAATATAAGAATATGGCATGCACCCAGAAGAAATGACTACATAGCAGTTGTTCTAGAGAGCACTGCCTTTGAAAAAGTCGACCGAAACGCTTTCATTAACCTCTTTGGTTCTTGGGCAGGCAGGTACTTGTAGCACTAGATGACAACAGTTGTCTTCATACAAATATGTACAACATACCCAAAATTATTTACAACACTTCAGCAAGTACAGCAAGCATATATGATAAAGCATAACTGAAGGAACGGACAGCGGAGTATCACATGATGATCTAATTCATTATTAGTACTAGTAGTAGTAGTAGCATATTGCACCACTCCTGAACATTAGTACTAGTAGTAGTAGTAGCATATCGCACCACTCCTGAACATTAGTACTAGTTGTAGTAGTAGCATATCGCACCACTCCTGAACATTAGTACTAGTTGTAGTAGTAGCATATCGCACCACTCCTGAACATTAGTACTAGTAGTAGCATATTGCACCACTCCTGAACATTAGTAGTAGTAGTAGCATATTGCACCACTCCTGAACATTAGTACTAGTAGTAGTAGTAGCATATTGCACCACTCCTGAACATTATTAGTACTAGTAGTAGTAGTAGCATATTGCACCACTCCTGAACATTAGTACTAGTAGTAGCATATTGCACCACTCCTGAACATTAGTACTAGTAGTAGTAGTAGCATATTGCACCACTCCTGAACATTATTAGTACTAGTAGTAGTAGTAGTATATCGCACCAAGTAGTAGTATATCGCACCACTCCTGAACATTAGTACTAGTAGTAGTATATCGCACCACTCCTGAACATTAGTACTAGTAGTAGTATATCGCACCACTCCTGAACATTAGTACTAGTAGTAGTATATCGCACCACTCCTGAACATTAGGGGTTTTCAGTCCAAGAAATGTGAAGATGTCCATAAGTGTCACAGTCACGTTCCTGTAACAGACGGGACAGCAGAGCTCAAGTGCAGTTAATTGTAATTGCATCAGGAACACAAGCAGATGATGATATCACCTGCTACTTCAAATTACTTATTATCCCTTTTAGGAGCCTTATTTATTGTATAACATCGTCACACTAAAAAACATAGTAGTAGCTGATGATGGTACCAATCCTCTACTACTGTGAGCAAATGACTTTGACCAGGCACTGGTTTTCATTAGTGATGACCAAGCACTGGTACTCATAGCCTAACATGCTCTGAGAGGTACTGATGATCAATCACCTAACAACGAAAATAAGCTCTTACAGACAGTGTTATATATCAGCAGGGTAACCTTACAGACAGTGACATATATCAGCAGGGTAACCTTACAGACAGGTAGCTTGCTAATATAGCTTCTATTATTCTACAGCCTGAAAGCAGCCTCGATATTGGAGCGGCCGGACCATTTAAGGCTTCAAGCATGACATGGTATGTTTGCTCAGGTAGGCGACATAAAAAAACATGAATAAAGCAGGGGATACATGGCAGTAGGCCATCACCTGAACATGTCTTCAGCATTGACGACTAGCATGCTGGACCTTGGAAAGTACTGGAGCCATCGCTCAAGATAGACAGCATGCATGCCCCTCAGTAGCTGACTGCAAACAATGCAATGATGTTCTGAATCATGTCAGCATGTATTCCAATCAACTGCACTACAGCAGCATGTTAGCAGAAGACAACACATCTTATACCAATAAAGCCAGGACTATGATATGGAAAAAATCTGAAGCAGTTGAAGATGATTAGGTGAATAGTCAGACAGCACTAGTAGTAGCCGTAACAGCTTCACAAGAATAACGAGGGCCCTGCTGGGCAGCTGCTACACCAACGACGACCTTATCACAGCAGCCACTCACTCGCAATGAAAGAACACTTTCTCTTCCTCCACCCCAAAGGTCTCAAACAGCAAAGCACAAGCATCATCATTGGAAGCGTCATCCCCTTTGCTCCTTCTGGTCACACATCCCTGGAAGCCTGCCACTTGCTCCTTCACGTAGGCTAGGAAACCAGTAGGGTTGCGGCCATGCCTGTACAGAAGTTCTTTAATGGTATGAAATTGAGCCCTGGCTGTGATGACTGCTAGAGAGATAGGAGCAAAACAAGTGGATAAGGTCTCTCAACGAGAGGCCTAGAGATACTTTACGTTGATGATGCACGAGTTTCGTCAATTCACAAAATGGGAACAGGTAATGAGCTCCAATTAGCTCACACAATCGTGTGTAGTTATAAGCAGTAGTTGCTACTACAGCAAGTGGATACACAGTACAGATTGCTGATGAACTAATGAATTCATACCTGGAGTGGTAGTGTGGATATCCGTAATAAGCCGAGTGGATGCGATCTATTGGGTCTCTCAAGACAGCCACAAGGCGAGGAAGTTTCTCCGCATACACCGCTCGCATCAGAAGTGGGATGTTCTGATCCCTCATGAAATCAAACCCATGATCTAATGCAACCTGCGGTGTTGTGCAACGACCCATAAAAGTAATAGTAGACCAATTCGTCTTTTAGCTTACATGCATTACTACACGACATCATAGTACAAAAGTCTTCTATATCGTCAAACACTCCTGCTTCATTGTAAATGTATCACGATATCAATCTAAAAAGATGGATCTCAGGATCTCCCTACCTTCTTATCCGCTTCTATCGCTTCGGAGTGGCAGATCTTTTCAAGGCACTCCTTTCTCTCCTCTGCTTCCCCTCCTTGATAATGTTTTTCACTAGGCAGTACAATGTTTACAAAACGTCGAATTTCAAGTCACATGTTACACATCAATTGTGCGGCAGAGGCAGTGCAGAGGCAATAACAGCAGCAGGTGAGAAAGTGGAACTGACAAAATTCTTCAAGCTCACAGCTCAATGCAAACTCAAGCCTGCTGCCTATAGCACAACACTCAATGATTACTAGTGCTCATATCAGCCATGTATCAGCTGAGTAGGCCTGTAACGTGTTCATTAACAGCTACGCATTAGCCATGTGCTATCAGCTGAGTACCTGCACATTTTCCAGCATGGCTGAAAAGCAGAAGTGAAGTGGCGGTGTGCCTTTGCTCCAGACGCCAAGCTGGCGATGCAATTGAGCATCCGGTGGAATGGAAGGAAGAAATAGATGATTATACCGGCATACCAGAAATAGATGATTATACAAAGATGCTTGATGCAGTGCATTACATATTATATTATACTGCTGTTTTAGCAACCTACTGAAGATGTCATCATTACTGATCAGTAAATGGAGGAGTGCAGATTTGGTGGTGATAAATATTTAATATACTGACTAGAAAGCTAAGGTGCTCTGGGAGCCCTCCAAGATGATCTTGTCGTGGTCTTTCTTCACCGAAGCACTCGCAGCTGAAAAGCCTTCCACAAATGACTTCATGGTCTTCCCATCTTCTGCCCTGCACACAATTATGATGACTTCATGGTCTAGTTCCCATCTTCTACCCTGCACACAATTATGATGGATGCCACAGCACACAAACAAGCAATTCCTAGACACTCATTGAGTGTGCATCAATAGTTCTGAAGCCATCATCCTACTCACCAGAACTGGCCAAAAGACATTCCATCCTACATGAGTGATCATTAGACATGGCATGAATTCAGAATATTTGAATAAAGAAGGTGCATTAAAATCTTCTTCAACATTATCAGTCATCATCTACATTAAAGAATGTGGTATTGGGTGGTAGGTATTAATGGCGTTATCATGACTCACTATGAGGATTCCGCCTGAGTGCCTAGTAATGGATATAATGACTCACTATGAGGATTCCTGAGTGCCTAGTAGATATCATGACTCACTGCTGTGAGGATTCCTGAGTGCCTAGCGGATATCATGACTCACTGCTGTGAGGATTCCTGAGTGCCTAGTGGATATCATGTCTCACTGCTGTGAGGATTCCTGAGTGCCTAGTAGTGGATATCATGACTCACTGTGAGGATTCCTGAGTGCCTAGTAGTGGATATCATGTCTCACTGCTGTGAGGATTCCTGAGTGCCTAGTAGTGGATATCATGTCTCACTGCTGTGAGGATTCCTGAGTGCCTAGTGGATATCAAGACTCACTGCTGTGAGGATTCCTGAGTGCCTAGTAGTGGATATCATGTCTCA
>BEGY01000052.1:227902-246829 GCA_002335675.1 Chlamydomonas eustigma | reverse complement strand
CTGTGAGGATTCCTGAGTGCCTAGTAGTGGATATCATGTCTCACTGCTGTGAGGATTCCTGAGTGCCTAGTAGTGGATATCATGTCTCACTGCTGTGAGGATTCCTGAGTGCCTAGTAGTGGATATCATGTCTCACTGCTGTGAGGATTCCTTGGTGCCTAGTGGATATCATGACTCACTGTGAGGATTCCTGAGTGCCTAGTAGTGGATATCATGACTCACTGTGAGGATTCCTGAGTGCCTAGTGGATATCATGACTCACTGTGAGGATTCCTGAGTGCCTAGTGGATATCATGACTCACTGTGAGGATTCCTGAGTGCCTAGTAGTGGATATCATGACTCACTGCTGTCAGGATCCCTGAGTGCCTAGTAGTGGATATCATGACTCACTATGAGGATTCCGCCTGAGTGCCTAGTAGTGGATATCATGTCTCACTGCTGTGAGGATTCCTTGGTGCCTAGTGGATATCATGACTCACTGTGAGGATTCCTGAGTGCCTGGACATCTTTTGACCCAGAGATGTAGCTCCACTATGAAAGCCTCCAAGTAGGTAGACATGGGGAATGCACCTTAACGTACATGCAAACTAGGAGATTCATCGTACTCCTTGTAACCTCTCTTAATTAGGATGTGCAGGGAATCTTTGGAAGGATATTGCTGCAACGCTACACCAGGTGCGCGCATGCAGGAACAGACAACACACTAGTATGAAGTTAATCATCAAATGCTATGAGACGCTATAGAGGGTTGTTGGTTCCACCTGAAAGCACCCTCTGCATCAGTCCAACAAGGATTCCTGTACTTGGAATCATATGTACCTCCTACAAGAAGCGAATTGCAGAGTAAGGAACATGAGTACTTAGCTCAGCCTGGCTACAGCTGAATTTCTGCGGACTGATTGTGAATGAAAACCTGTTTGGACTTACCAGGGGCTGAAAAGTTCATGAGCTCTGGATCTAAAGCCTCAGCGTATCTTCGGATTCGCTTCAGATCCAAGCTGGAGGTCGAGGACTGTGCTGCTGCAACTGCTCTTTTGTGTTTTGTAATCTCATTATGTTGAAGTTCATTGACAGTGCTGATGAGGGAAGGATTATTTCTGGAAACAGCCTGCTTTGAGATGAGAGTAGATCCACCCTGCTCAAAGCGTTCTGTGAAAACATTGTTTGATCATTTCGGCCAATAGAACAGTAGACCATCAAAAGCGAAAGACCTGCTAGAGAGCTGCAGAGCAAAAGTGTCAAGAAGCAAACACCAATGATTGTCGAGCTTCCGAACTGGCACCTGAAGACGTATGGTGCACAAATGACACAAATGACAACGTTCCTCTGACTCATATTAGTTCCAAACCGCAGGCACATTAAGATCTAATCCTCCACATGTGTACCATCATGTTATTTCTGCTATTATTCGGCTACATATTTGAAATCAATACGTCAGGTCATACCGAAATTCTTATAATGTAGCTGCAATGATTCTATGATGGCTAACTGTGAGGATGAAATTATTGCCTGGGCGAGGAGGGTTGGGTTCTCGCCGAAAGATGCATCACTGTCAAAGTCTAGTATTACTAAGCTCTTAAAAGTGTCAGGAGCTCGAAAACTCCTGGAGTTTGCGATGAAGGTCATTTGATCGCAACTCATCTACAGCAGAGACTTGAAAAATGGCCAAACATTCGTCATTTTGTGCCCAGTTTGTTGCTCTACATTGATGCCTGTGCATCTAACAATGTCTGCATTTTCTGATATATAGTACAATGCACCAACAAGACGAATAACGAAGTCCCTGAGACAATACATGTTTTGCTCTGTAGAACTTTCACTCCAAGTCAGAGGTCCAGGCGATGCGTGAGCACATGATAGCATCCAGGCAGGATCAGGAGGCGCTGGCTGAAGCTAGGAGTATCAGGTCCCTCAAGACTCGGCTTGAACTGGTAGCTAAGATAGAGCAACATAATGCCAGCCTTAAAAAGGCACGGGATATGTACATGGTATGTACAAATTTTTCGAAATTTGTTGGGTTTTGAAACATTGTCCTATGTGGTCAGGCACTTTAAGATGGCCTGCATTCGCCTGTCCTATTTGGGTTCTGTGAAACAAAGCAGTTCTTTGATGAAATCACTATTTTCTGTCACTGACATTCACATTGCAAAAAGTCGCATATATTGAAAATGTTACATTACGGCTTGTGTTTCTGTAATAGAATTTCCAGGTTTATTTAAATACTCTGTCTCCCTCTCAATCTGAAGCACTCTCAAAGCTGTATCTGTATCAAACCTGGCTTTTTGTTGCTTCACATTTTAGTACTCCCTGTCGATGGCTTATTGAAGGTTTCATAATCAGAATCTCATCTATTGGTTTCAAGATTACTGCTACTGGTATTGATGCCTGCTGCCCTGAAACATGCTCAGGTGCGCCATCAGTCCCAAGTAGAGGAGACTGTGAAAGGGGAACTGAGAAGCCTTGGGGAAAACAGAATGACCCAGGAGGTAGCTCTACAGGTGAATCACTATAGATGATGCACTCATGAGCTGGAGGGTGTCAATTTTAAAAATGAGTGCTACCTGCTGCACCTATCACTGTTTGTTATTGGTCCTTGTAAGCACCTTATTAATTGCCTTATGAATCAATTCTTATTCTTCTTGGTCCTCGTTAGCACCTTCCATTGCATGTTGAAGTCAATTGTTCCAAACCATGCAGTCACATGTTCTGAGGGCCTACTGTCAAAGATGGCAGACAGTGCTTCAGCTGATGTCAAGCTTGGTGGACAGAATCGACGCATTCAGGTCCTGGATCCAATCAAGGTCATCGCATGATGTCTTAGGTGAGTGGGTTTGATATCAAGAATAACAGTGCTGTCATGTGGGCAGTCGTACACTGAAGTCCTAACCTAGCATGTAATTACAATGCAAGGGGACTAGGATGGTGCATATGGCATGAAATGAGGCAGGATCTTCATTCATGTTGTGTCGTACATGAATGATTGAACCTAGTGTCAGGTCCTGTGACTACTACCTAGTGTCAGGTCCTAATGAGCTGCATCAAACCTGCTTCTTGTGATGCCTATAATTCAACCTCTAGCTACTGTACCGCCTGCTCTCAGGTCCTCACGAGAAGCATGAACTTAACGCTGCAATGTCGAAATTGGTTCATCATTTGGAGGCTGCTGTTGTCATGCACAGCAGTAACAAAATCCCATCACACTTTCCGCTCCAGCAGCATCGTACTGCCTCTCCGCTCCAGCAGCAGCGTACTGCCTTTCTTATTTCTTCCAGACCAAATGACGGGGAATGTTATAGCAGGGGGGGCACTACTTCTGCACAGGATGTGGAGGATGCACTTCTATCTCTGTCCACTTGTCTCAGGCAATGTGCTGCAGGATCAGGACTTGCTGCACTATCTGAAGTGAGTATTTGATGCAGTAACTAGTGAGCAGAAGGATAAGGACCATCAGAGGTAAGATTCTGATGCAGTGAGGAAGATGATCAGGTTTGCTTGCTGCCCAATCAGAGGAGGGATTATAGCTGCAAAAATCTGTTTGTCTATGAATCAGGCAGCATCAGCATCAATGCCTGGTGGGCTTCAATGTCTTTATGCGGCAAATACTGATAATAAACCCTTACCTCATGCGGATTGCATGTCTCCCTGTCAACTTCAAATCAGAGGGGCTTGAGTCAATGGATCAGCAATGTCCTTCATTATATCACTGCTGACATAGCAGGTTTGGAGAACTAAGTACAGCCCAAGGCCTGTTGTTGTACTTTTATCAAGCTGCTGCTTCCTCATTCTTATCACAATACAGGGCGCACGGGAGAGCCGTCACAACTTGCCTAGGGTGCTTGCATCAAGCAGGGTGGCAGCACTAGGCGGCGCTGCTGCTGATACAAATAATGAAGAGACATCAACACCCTTTATCATAAGTCCATTTCAGCTCCTCAAGAGGCATGAAACGGTGAGATGATGTGTCAGCAGGGGTTCATGATAACGGTGAGATGATGTGTCAGCAGGGGTTCATGATAACAGTGAGATGATGTGTCAGCAGGGGTTCATGATAACGGTGAGATGATGTGTCAGCAGGGGTTCATGATAACAGTGAGATGATGTGTCAGCAGGGGTTCATGATAACAGTGAGATGATGTGTCAGCAGGGGTTCATGATAACAGTGAGATGATGTGTCAGCAGGGGTTCATGATAACAGTGAGATGATGTGTCAGCAGGGGTTCATGATAATGGTGAGATGATGTGTCAGCAGGGGTTCATGATAACAGTGAGATGATGTGTCAGCAGGGGTTCATGATAACAGTGAGATGATTTGTCAGCAGGGGTTCATGATAACAGTGAGATGATGTGTCAGCAGGGGTTCATGATAACGGTGAGATGATGTGTCAGCAGGAGTTCATGATAATGGTGAGATGATGTGTCAGCAGGGGTTCATAATAATAAAAATGGAGGAGGACTATACCCGGTACCCTAAAGCTGAGCTATGTCAGATTCTGCACAAACACCTTACTCCGTAACCAGCAGGATAATGACAGGTCATGTGGTAGTTAAATATCTGTTACAAGCAGTTGTCGCAAATAACACTACTCTTATTTCATCTTGTAACACACTCCTCTCTGACCGAGCCTTCTACTCTCATGCAGGCGCACCTGGCCAGGTTTGTTGATGCTGAGGAGCAACGGCTTTCTCTCCTAGAGGCCAGGAACAGCCTGACCGCCCTGCTGGCTACAAACACCAGCCTTCAGTCCTGCCTTCAAGGATGCCCCTTGTACCGCCATCAAGTACAGGTAGCTAGCTGACGACTACTGGGTAGATGATGACAGCAGTAGATTATACAGCTGATCATAAGGGATAAGGCTTGTGCTATAATCTGATGTGCTAGTATGTACCGTTGTGACCTGACACTCGACACAAAAAAATATCATTATTAGTATCAGATGTAAGCTTTAATTCTTCCACTCCATTCCTGCTGAGTTACTATCATTTGAATGATCAGAAGATTATAATACGCAATGGCTGTGATGGTATCCCCACCCCCTAGGGTAATAAGCCTCCATGATGCCTGCGATGAAGTTAGCAATTGTAAGCAGTGCTGTCCCTCTCATATCATTGGCAAGTGCCATAGTTTTCTCTGTTCCCTGTTTGATTCTGAATGTCAGTACTGTGGGCTTAACGCAAGACTGGGCACTCTTCGATCTGAGGTCAAACGTCTTGTGTCCCATGTTGCAGCAAATGGAGATGTTGCGCAGAAGGTATGTGGTTCACCTTGCTACTGTATCTCATATCACTAGATGCATGGAACTGTATCTCATGTCACTAGATGCATGGAACTGTATATCATGTAACTTGATGCATGGAACTGTATCTCATGTAACTAGATGCATGGAACTATATCTCATGTAACTAGATGCATGGAAATGTATCTCATGTAACTAGATGCATGGATGCCAAACTTTCTGGCTGCTAGTAAATGTGCTGCAGGGTCTGCTTAATAGCCGAATGATGACTGTCAGATACATCACAGCAGTAGAAATGTATTTGTGTTCATCATTTTTTCCTGTCATTCACCCTCAACAGGTAGAGTCTCTTTGCCAGACAGTGCTTCTTCAGTCTAAGCAGCTGGATCAGCTTGCCAGCCTTGCCCCTCGGCTAGTTGCTGAGTGTGAGAGTCTAGTAGTGGACTGGAGCAGTGCACAGCACTCTCAAGGGTGAGTCAAACTTGTTTATTTGCTCATCAGCATCATCAGCACCTTTTGTAAGATGAATGACTGCACGACAAGCTTTAAGGCTTAGGTATTGCTGCTCAGAGCCTGCTAGGGTTTGGGTTGTCCCCATCCTATCATAAATCATCCTCTCCTGTCTCCTATCATTAATCGAACCTGCATTAAAGTGGTATACTGCACCCTTGCATTTATTATCTGCTTGGAAACGTCAAGGAAGCCTGATAGACATCAATAACCAAATAATGGGTAGGACCACTACTGCCACTACTATCTACCACTTCACAACAATGCCTAATGGATCTAAAGTATTCCCTAATCTATGACATTCCTTCATACTCATTCTTTACTGGCGTGGTACAGTTTTTCTCTACCTCTGCTGACCTGTTCTTCCCACTGTACGATACGGCTGCCGGCAGGTTTACCGTTCATGGCTTCCTTCCAGGTCTGTGCTCTTCTGCAGCACACAAAGCAGGGCTTGCCATGGGCTGTCCTGCAGGTGAGGCTAACGCATGGAGACTTGTACCTCACCACAGAGCTTACTTCCAACTGCAGCAGGCAACTGACAATAACTACCATCAGGACCAGCCGGATCAGCCAAGGGGCCACAACCAGGAGGGTAGTGTAGTACCTAGTGCTGGGTCCCTCCAAAGGCAATGTCCTAGTGGTCATTATGTGGCTGAGCAGACAGGCAGTCTTTTCATTGCTGGCGCTGATGATGTGGATGTGCTAATCTGTGAGGCAGAATTATGCACCACCAGCAGGACTACTAATCAGCTTCTTGCTACAACCAGCATGGTTAGTCATCCCACTGACAATAATGTAGCCGTCAGTTTTCTGTGTCAAGGTGGGCTGCTACAGCGATTAGCCTTGGCCGCTCCCTTGGTCCCACATGTCGTCAGGCCTACTACTGCTGCTTCGAACAGCAGTGGCATTAGCAGTGGGACGACATCATCTTCATCCTCACAAGCTACACTAGCAACGGCAGCCGCAACGTCTGGACTGCTAAGTCAACTACCTCAGAAATCAAGGGATCAGCAGCGGGGGCGGCTGCCTTCTTCAGCCTCCACGAACTTCTACGCTGCCCCTCTCATCAGCAACAGCTCCTTGAAGACATCATTCATGGCAGCAACAAATACGACCACTACCCATAGTATTGATAATGCAATTGCTCACAAGTCATCAACAGCTCATCCTCATGCGGTCAATGAAGAAGCTGGTATGGCATTGGTACTCCGAGCTGCAGCAGAATGTGATGCCCTTGGGCCTCTCAGGTGCCCTGTACAGCTGGCATTGTCAATATCAGGTATCATGAGTGTATTGTCAACTACATCAAAGTTAATGACATCATAGGACAACGGTAGTAGTATATCGGTGGGGATAATAAGTAGAGCTGTATCATTATGCTGCCTGTAATATAACGGTGGGGATAATAAGTAGAGCTGTATCATGCTGCATGTTTTCAGTGACAGGCATCCACTGATATGTCATGTTACTCATCATAATAACTAATAAAGGCTGATTGAACATCTTTACTTGCACATTATGTTTTAGCTAGGAAGTATCTTGACATTTTTGGGTAACTTTTGCTGTATGGACTACTGCTGCAGATCATTATGAAGCCTTGAATTCAATGCAAAAGTGTTGGAGTGACCTCACTGAAGGGCTTAAGGCTCCAAGGCAAATACTCAACCAACTGGCACTAAGATGTACCCAAATTCAGGATGAAATCCTCAAATTAAATGATGTCGATCGAAATGAGAGGCAAGTTATTTCAATGTTCTACGTCATACGATGCAAATAGTAATTATGATATTCATCATTGTCATAACTGAAGTTAATAAAAAAATGACCACCATGTCATTGTCTAAATGCCTCCCAACCAGCTGCAGTAGTGCAGACCGGCAAGCTGGGTAGTTGATGCCCACCACCATCACACAAGCTGCGTAGTTGATGCCCATCATCACACAAGCTGGGTAGTTGATGCCCATCATCACACAAGCTGCGTAGTTGATGCCCATCATCACACAAGCTGGGTAGTTGATGCCCATCACCACACAAGCTGGGTAGTTGATTATGCCCACCATCACATAAGGAGTGTTCTCACTGCCTGCTGTTTCCAGGATCCCACAAGCTACCTGTGCACTGGATCGGTTAGAGGAGTTGCACACTCGACAGGCTGGCTCTGTGCAGAGAGCCCTTAGGGACTGGAAGGACCTTCCTGCTATTAGGCTGCTGCCCGATGTGAAGGTAGTAGTATGCATTATGTGTGAATTATCATGGCGGGCTTGTATTTTAGTAGCCTCAGCGCTAAGGCATTGATTATGTCATATGGAAAAACAATTAAAGATAAGTTCAAATCTGCATCTACATTTAGCCTGCTTGCTGGCCGTCAGAGACGACCCGCCCTTCAGAGCGTGCCAATAAGTGTCAGTAAGTATTACTGGCGGTAATGAGTGTGATCAATGATTTTAGAATGCCTTATTCTTGACTACAGCAGGGGACTGTTCTTGAAGCCTCATTCAGCCTGCTTAGTCCTTGCATGTCCTAGTAGTAATCAGACAGCTTGTACTACAGCTGCTTCATGGCAGCAGCTCAGAATCACAGCAGTGTTGATAATTGCAAATAATTAATTTTACCAGCACCAATACCGATTGTTTGCCAATCATGCCATTCATTAAAACTTCGATTTCTGATCATAAGCTTTCCAGTTAGATCTTAAGCCTCCAGTCAATAAACACAGAGCATCACCTCCTGTGGTTGTGTACTCAAGGTTGATGGTTTCTCAGCTGGTGAATGGGTGGATGCCATACGTCTGGTTCATGTGGACCTTCGCCTTATTGCCAATGACCACGGGCTCACCTAGTTGGCCTGGCTGCTTCATCATTTAAATGTACTACTAGTGGCGCCTCGTGGGGGCTGCGTTATGAGCAGGCGCAAATCAGAAGGTTCAGCTTGTAAATTAGCTCCTCTGCTACACTGACAGCACAAGCTCATCAGAGCAAGAGTTCCATGGATGAGACTTAATACAAACCATAATTTGTACTTTTTTTGTACTCGCGGTTAGCCCGTCGTGCGTCACACGAACGTTCCCTCAGTTCTCCGAAACATGAGAAAGTTCTGATAGTTCTGGAGTCACCTTAACCTCGTGTTTCATCTTTCGTGAAGTGCTCAGCGCGGAGATCTCCCTTCAAAACTTCGAGCATTTCAATTTTTAACATTTACTGGAATGTTTCCCGCAAATGTATAGACACTTTTGATCTAGTAGTGTAAAAGGCTTAGTAACATTTTTGTCACATGTGTCTGTAGCACAAGTAACATGGCCTAGATGACTTAATTTTGCCCAGGCTAAAAATAAAACCTTTACATCCATTCATGTTTCGACAATCTTTCTTATTTAAATATCGGTAGAGTTCGTGTAATTTTGTGTAAGTTCTGTTGTTGCGAAGTTTCATAAAATTTCCGTACTTTTTCCCACATCAATTATGTAAAGCTCTCAGCGCGGACATCTCTCCTCGCAACCTGTGGCATTCTCAATGTTGCCATGCTCTCGAAGTTTTAAGACGAACATTGCTTTTGCTGAGCTGGCAGTGTACGAGAGACGAGCTAACACAGCCTTTGCAATTGTGGGTTCGTTTTCTTTTGAGGAATTGTTTCTTTTGAGGAATTTGGGACAACACCTGAACACCACACTTCAAAAAGACTTGTCCATGTTGTGAGACCAAAACCTTGGTAAATCCAGAGATTGGAAAAAACAGAATCGAAAAACATTACCTACTTCTAGAAGTATGAGTATATTTGAGATGACGTTAGTCTGACATCAGATACTACCTTCTTGTCAAAAGGAGAGTTATCAATGAGTAAGCAACTGAAGTTCAATATAAGTATAGGTCAGAGATTCGTTACAATCCCCCCTCCTAAGAACAACGTCTCTGGTGTTACTGGTGTTCAACTAGGGAAATGGACCATTTTAGCAGGCAACTTAGAAAAAAAACTCTTTAGCAAAGATCTTATATGCGTCAGTTGCCTTGAAGAGTTGCCACTGCTGTGAGGTGGACAGGAAGTCCTTGAGAGCATCCAGCTAATCCAGCTTGCTTAGATTCCTGAGAGGTTCCCAGATGTCCTCTTCTTGCTCATGGTACAGTAGCGGAGCCCATCAGCGGACATTGAAAAGGCAAGGTAGTGCTTAAGATGCCTTTGGTTTAGCACGGCTCGTCTGAGGGTAGTCTGTACTATCTGTACAGATCTTTACATCCAGCAGTTTGTCTACCTCATAAATGTCCTCTCCATGCACATAGTACCGGGCATCAGTGATAGGTTGATTGGGTGTTTGGCGTTAAGGGAACTCTGTGTCATCTGATGAGTCCATCCATGGTAAGAGGCGTGAGACATGGAAGACTGCTGGGTGAATTCTGGAAAGGCTAGCAGGGAGGTAAGGGAGGCTGAGCTTGTAGGTCACAGGTGACACAATTTTGGATACTGTGAAGAGGGGGCCTAGTAGGAAGCGAGGGCGGAATTTACTGCTAGGGTACTCAACAAGTGTGAGCTGATCAGTTGAAAGACGAACTCTGTCATCTACTGAGAATTGCAGCAGTAGTCTGCGAAGTTGATTAGCTTGCTCATGTTGATTAGCCTTGGCCAGCTCAAGCGTTGTAGTCACACATGACCTGATGTTCTAACATTATGTCAGAAACTGAGGTTGGGGTGTGAGCAGTTGGTGGTGTAGTATTGATCAAGTCAGGGGGAGCAGTTGGTGGTGTATTGATCAGGTCAGGGGGGGCAGTTGGTGGTGTATTGATCAGGTCAGGGGGAGCAGTTGGTGGTGCATTGATCAGGTCAGGGGGAGCCGCAGTTGGTGGTCTATTGATCAGGTCAGGGGGAGCAGTTGGTGGTGCATTTACCAGGTCAGGGGGAGCAGTTGGTGGTGCATTGATCAGGTCAGGGGGAGCAGTTGGTGGTGTATTGATCAGGTCAGGGGGAGCAGTTGGTGGTGTATTGATCAGGTCAGGGGGAGCAGCTTTGGGTGGTGTATTGATCAGGTCAGGGGGAGCCGCAGTTGGTGGTGCATTGATCAGGTTAGGGTGATACATCCTAATGACTCCAATAGATCAGGCTGTGTTGGATGTACTTCTTCATACCATCTAATAAACGTAAGCTTGATGCGCTCATTACCACTGCCTACAGGACCCCAGAACAGGAGTTGGGGTTGTCTCCAATATAGTGTCAATACCATGTTTCGCCACCTGCTGCTTTAACAGCTACGCTATCAAACCAAGGAGATCTCCAAACACTGTAGTGTGCATGCACTGTCTGCAACATCACTGAATCAGACCATGGCACCTGAGAACACAGCACAGCAGCTTTGACTGCCGTGATGCTGTGAGGTGCGGTTAAACCTTCAGCCTGGCAGAAAACTTTAAAAGCCAGGGGAAAGGAGGTCATGCACGGCTGTGCCTGAAGAAGCTCAGGGCTTAGACCCTGCTCCCATTCCAAAGTAGTGCCTGTTGCATACATCTGAGAGATCCCAGATTTTGAAGCATTCATGAAAGCAGTTGTATAGACTTTACGCTCTTCCTCCACCTTGTCTACTCCACGTTGATCTTGCGCTAGGGTCAATATGCGTTCCTTCCTGATCTGAAAGGAAACAATGGCAACGGTAATGGCAACATCTCTTGATAACATGAAAGATGTATGCATACAAAATATTGTGAACTTACCATCTCAGCCATGAAACCATCACCATTAGGTCCTCTCCTTCTACTTGTTGCATTGTACAAGAATTTTGATCTGCAGTTCAAAACAACACTTAGCATTCACTTAGCAAGTATATAGAGCTCAATTGTAAGCATCTTACCTGTGATGCCTCCCCTCGAAGAATTGTGCAGCAATGTGTTTCAGGTCACCCAGTCTTTTAATCCATGTGGTGATGTGGCTTAATTTGTGGTATTTGATAGTTTGGCCTTCGCTAGGCATGTGTGATGCCAATGTGCTCTGAAACTTCTCATGGAAAGCAGCCAATGTTTCATCAATTTGGATCAGTGTTGACTCAGTTATGTTTGGAACAACTTGCTTGTTGAAAGCTAGCTTGTACCTCATAAGGTACCTGGGAAATTTGTTTAAGAAGAACAAGGATCAATGGCACTCTTTATTTTAGTTAGAGGTATGGAGCATTGAATATAACGATGCTGAAGCTATAGCTAGATACTTACAAAGCAGCTACTTCCACCAGATCATCATCAAGACCGTCCAAGAGAAAGGGCAAAACCTGCATGACATTCCGATGTTCCCTTGCCTGTACCCTTGAGTGGTTAGGGATGTACTCCCCATCTTAATAGGGTAATGCAAAATCTGTAGCCCGTGGAACCTGGCGCATGCGCTCATTGATCTCCACCATCATTCTCACAGATGCAGCCGTGCCGTAATGATGTTCAAGGTATGGTTTGATTGTGTCCACAATGTACAAGAAGACCCCAAGATCCTCGTTGTGCATGGCTTCAAATGAGAAGCACTGAGAAGCCCCTCCCAAAATAGCACTTTTAGAAAGGTTGAAACCCCACAAACCGCTTGGGACTGCATGCATGGACAACGCTGAGCATATCTCATTCCGTCTTGCAACACTTTGAGCAGCAAGGGCCTCCTGCAATTTAAGATTCTGAGTACTCTCAGTTCGCTGAGGCCAAGCAATGCTCAGATTTGATAGCTGTTCCAAAGGGACCATGCAGAATTCACATGGGAATGCAGAGGGAGGTCCCTTCACACATGACAGGTCTTTGATCTCCGGCTCATCTCCTACATAGCTGAACAACATTGGCACGACAAATTGGTTGTTGCCCCAAGGATCCACCAAGTTTACACCTGAGGTAGTAGTAAGCAAATCTCTTACAAAAGTAATTTCATGAAAATGCTAAATTTTGAGGCTTAACTGAGTGACTTAACGCTTTGATGTCCTTGAGCAAGATACCGAGGCACAGAGAGAGCATATGCAGCTTTACTTGTCGCTTAGCAGCACTGGACAAGCGCTGAGGGAATACAGGCTTGGGAAAATATGCAACATCCCTCAAATTTGCATTTCGCATTCCAAAAGCAATGTTCAGCAAAGTAGCTCGTACAGGATGAGCATTGATGCCTGAAGAAAACATCAGGATTGGTAAGAAGGCGGTAAGTACGGTAAGAATACTATTGTTACCGTACTTACTAATCCGGTAATCCGGTACTCTGGTAGTGAACTAGCTGAACCTACATCTGATGCATCATCACACCTTTGAAGTTCAGCAAAGTCTTGTCACTGTAGAGCTGCAAAGCTGCAATCACTGCCGCAGGATATTTTCTGTGAATCGTTCTCTCCACAACTTCCCACAGTTCGCTTTGATGTACCTCATCATAGCACCTGTATAGAATTATACTAGTCAGTTAAGATAACCATTCAAGTTTAGGTCCAATCATATGAGCATGCACATCTTTAAGTTACACATGCACCTCTCATTATTAACGAATTTCTGCTCTGATTCTAGGACAAAGTGTCCCCTGTATTGTGAGTCCCCAAACTCCTCCTTCAAGAAAATTGTCATATCCCTGAAGTAGAAATTAAGCTTTATGACATGATCCTCCAAACGTCTCTCATGCTCTCTTGTTATCTCGATCTCTGCCACTTTCCAACCATCCTCAGACCCAGTGACAAGCGCATCTGTGTACTGATTAAATGCTTGCAAAGTGCGAAATGTAGACTGCACATTGTGCTCACGACTCTCCTATCCAAAAATAACTAAATAAAGTTAGTGCTCAATGCTTGAGTACTGAAACTAATGAAGAGAGTAGCCTGTCCTCTCATTACTACCTGGGCAACTTTGGACATGAGGTTAAACAATCTGATCTTATCATTGTCATTTATCCCTTTCCCATTATTGCTGAGGGTCAAGAAAGCGAAAATTTCTCTGTATAAGATGTCAACTCGATCCTCATGAGACGTTTCAGCATCGTCGCCACTACCACTTTCTGCTTCAGCCTGCAAATTCAACTGATCAACATCATCTGTAATGGCTGGGGCGATGTCGATCTCTGTCTGCTCTGCATTGTGAGCAGTCGTGTTGTTGTCACGATGACCGTTGCCGCCTGAGATGCCCGCATTTGCAACTACAGTTCTACGATGAAATTGACCACCTTTAGAGGCATAGTATCGCACACATGTGTTGTTAGGATATATCGATATGTGGCGATGTAGTGGAAGCAGAATCTTGAAGGAACAAACGCAATATTGGCAGTCATGCGGCATTAAATACACACTGTTCTCTAGTTCTTTACACTGAGTTGCTTTGTAATATTGTGGGAAGTATGGCTGTACGAGTATTGTTTACATCAGAGGTCGCTTACTGCAGTGTCAGTCCTGATTAAAGAGTGCATAGGAGCGCTAAAAAATGAAAACATTATCTCCAAGATCACAAGAAAGGCGTGTAAGAGAGGGCATCATTGGCCCAGCCTTATTCAGGCGTCATTCAAACGACATTCAGGCGAAAGCTTTCCCCCAGTCTGAATCAGGCGACCTTTCAAGCGATCGGAAAGTTACCGACGGTATTGATCAGGTCAGGGGGAGCAGTTGGGTGGTGTATTGATCAGGTCAGGGGGGGCAGTTGGTGGTGTATTGATCAGGTCAGGGGGAGCAGTTGGTGGTGTATTGATCAGGTCAGGGGGAGCAGTTGGTGGTGTATTGATCAGGTCAGGGGGAGCAGTTGGTGGTGTATTGATCAGGTCAGGGGGAGCAGTTGGTGGTGTATTGATCAGGTCAGGGGGAGCAGTTGGGCGGAATCAGTTGATGTAGAATGGAGTGTGTTGAGTTGAGGTGTGAACATGATTGTTATAGGAAAATTCTGCAATTGGCAACCAAGTTGCCCAATCATCATGTAGGGGTGACACATATTAGGCTCGCAGAATTTGTTCAATGGTGCGATAATGTGTCCGCTCTGTCTGGCCAGCCGCATCTGTCTCTGGATGGTTGGTTTAGTTGGTTGTTGACATGTATGACATGTTGAGTTTAGTACCCAGAGATTTGAATAGAGTTTGCAGTGAATTCAGCAGTGATTCTCGTGTCTCGGTCAGAGACTAGAATTGAGGGTAAGCCATGCAATATGAACGCGGTTTCAAGGAAGATTGCAGCCAGTTGTGGTGAGATTATGGATTTGTTGGCTCGCACAAAGTGGCTCTGCTTGCTGAACATGTCCACAAAGGTGACGATGCAGTCATAAGTTTTGCCTTCAAATGTTGATTTAGGCAAGTTTGTAATATAAGGTCCATGGATACGACATGAGACCACGGGCGCATGTGGATGTAGGAGACCGGGTTGAGCTTGTGTGCTTGGTTTGATCCTTTGGCAGGTAGCACAAGTCTTGATAGTCTTGATGTACTGTTTAATCTTGCGTGTCATGCGTGGCCACCAGAAAAGTCCTGCAATGGCATTGAAGGTTTTGAGTTATCCCTGATGACCTGCTGTTGGTGCATCATGGAACTCATACAGCACTTTCGTCTTAATAATGCTCATTATTCAAGATCAATGTAATCAATGGGGACTATGAGATCATTGGGGACTATGAGATATTTTTTTACTTTACTTTACTCTCTCTTATTTAAGTCATATAAATCTCCTAAAACTAGTCTTCCTAATTCGTCTAAGTCTAAGTATTTCGCTATTTCGCTACATAGTAGCTGCACCCTTAGACATAACTCGAGATATTCTAAGTCTCACTAAATAGACCTAAATAGTCTTAAAACTAGATTAAATATCCAAGGCTCAGCTCATCAGCTCAGCCGACTCGACCCCTGATCTTATCCCAAGGATCCAGTGGTCTCGCCTCAAGCTAATACACAGATCTGGCTAAGGGAGGTAATTTGACTGAGTTGTCACAGTTTAGAAGCACCCAAGGTGAGCATATCACCTATCGAATCCATTGTTAGCTGAATATCTTCTTAACCAGAAGCAGAAGGTAGTTTCTCAGCCTTTTTAAAGTAAAGAAGGCGGATCTGTTCGAGTGACACATCACAGATCCCATTCTGGAACTTTGTGTCGACCCTTAATTCCAATTTCCACCCATAACATTGTCATTTTCTGACAGTCAAAAACCAAAAAAATGTTTTCGAGTCCTGTAGTCGATATGCAGGCGAAGCTAGCTCAAAACAGAGCTGAGCTCCAAAGGAGAGAAAGAGCTCGAAGAGCTGAGGAAAGAGCTGAGAAAAGAGCTGATAGAAAGGCTAAGATCAGGCTCCTTAAAACAGAGCTTGGAATTGTTAAATCTGCTCAGCCCGCACCTGTGATGAGTAATGACCCTGCAGGCGCTAGTGGTTCTTCTCCTAATATCACAGATCAGGATGCTTTGATTGCTTTTGAGAGTCAAATTCACGCTCTTACTGAGCAACTGCAGAATTTGTGCGTTGAGTTTGTGCAGGCTGAACTGGAAGAGGGAGATGAGTACGCTGCGGGAGATGGATCTTCATCCGCTGCTAATACTGAGAGGTCAGTGAGTTTATCTTACCACACTGCAGTGCCTGAATCAGGCGTAGGACAAGTGAACCCACTGATTAGGCAGTTTAACCTAGGACACCCTGCTAGAATAGCAGTTGAGATAGTTGAGACTGTGTCAAATGACGAAAATGACAGTACCCCAGTGCCACGTAGTGCAATGCAACCTGGTGCAATGATTCCTCAACATATGAGCAATATGTCTGTCATTCAGCCTCACCCTTCAGGCATGCAGATCACACCAGAAGTTGTTGATCACCAGTCAGGTAACCCTTTGGCTGTGCGAAACCAGCGAGGATCAAGGTCTTTTGCTTTTGAAGCTCCTGTTCCTATGAAACAACCTCTCATGAGTATGCCACAGCACGCCTACACTAATCCAGTGTTCAAACATGCTGAGTTTACAGGTTATCCTCCATACCATCAAGGTACAACACCTGTAGGTCCTACTTGGAACCCTCCACCACCTCCTAGCAGGTCTACTGTGTCCTTCCAACAGGTACAGAACCCACCTGCTCCGCCCATGGTCCACAATTCTGTGTTTTCTGACCATCATGATGGTTTTGGCTCTGGTATGCGCTTTCCTCCTGTCCGCAATGTGAGTGAAGATACAGTGTTGCGTCACACCGTCATGGACCCCAAAATCAATGTTGAGCAAGTTCTATCCCCAATTTCTCAACACAGATGTCAGGTTTGGTGACAGTGCTGCCTTATGTTCAGAAAATGAGGAAGTACATTGCAGCCAATCTTCATAAGTTGACAGGTCATATAGCTACTCAGATTAATCTCTGGTTGTCATCTTTGGTTGACCCAATGCAAGGTGTTGAATTTGCGTACTCACATATGGAAGTCATTGTTTCTTCAACTGCCGCCTTATTTAAGTGATTTTAGGTATGCTGTTGCTACTTCTGCAGATTCACTTACAAATCATGAGCCAACATGAGCATGTTGTAGTTTCAGAGTGAAAGCGATTCGCCAATACTTTGTCTTGAGGATATTACAATAAAGAAAGTTTCGACTTATATAGTCAGTGGAACGTTCTAGAAAACCCTAACCCTGAGAAACTTCTGGAAAGGTTCAACTTCTAGAATGTTCCAGTACTTCTAGAATGTTCCAGTAATACGTCTAGAATGTTCCAGTACTTCCAAAATGTTCTAGTCCTTCTAGAATGTTCTAGGCTGACCGAAGGCTACTCTTCAACACTAGTCCTTCTAGAATGTTCTAGGCTGACCGAAGGCTACTCTTCAACACTCCCACGCGGGCAGCCTTTGAAGATCATTAACCCTAGCTCTTGACGACAGAACTCCAACTTGGTGACTAGAAGAGCCTTGGTAAAGATGTCAACAACCATCCGTTCAGTGCTGCAGTACTCAAACTGTACTTCTCCTCTAGCAACACGCTCTCTCACAAAATGATGCATGACATCAATATGCTTAGACCTTGCAGAAGCAATTGGGTGCCTTAGTAGCTTAATTGAGCCTTGATTATCGCAGTACATGTTTAATGTCTTGACCTCTAAATTGAGATCTGCTGCAAGCTTCCGCAACCATAAAGCCTCCTTGACTGCACTTGCAGCTGACATGTATTCCACTTCGCAACTGGACATTGCTACTGTAGGCTGCAACCTTGATGACCAGCTGATAGCTCCTCCATGCATGCTAAAAACATAGCCTGTAGTAGAGCGTCTCGTATCCATATCTCCAGCGTAGTCAGCATCACAGTAGCCTACCATGTCCATTTTCTTGCTTCCATAGACGATGCCCATCTCCCGTGTGCTGCATAGATACTTGAGCAAAGCCATTGTAGTTTGCCAATGTTGCTTTGTGGGATGCTGTGTGTATCTTGCAAGAGCTCCCACGGCATATGCAATGTCTGGCCTTGTGCAGACAGAAAGGTAGAGCAAGCTCCCAATAATCTCTGAATATCTGTAGTGCTCAGTATCAAGTGCCTCACCGTCTCGTTGCAACTTCAAAGCCGTGCTCATAGGAACTGACTTTCCTTTAGACTCAATCATGCTGTATTTGTTGAGAAGCTCTTCAGTGAAGCGCCGCTGGCTGAGTACAAGTGTCCTTTTCTCACGATTTCTTTCAATCTCCATTCCAAGGAAGAATTTAGCTTCTCCCATATCATGAATATCAAAGATTGAAGCCAATTGACTCTTGAGATTCAGCAAAGAGGACTTGTTATCCTTGCTTGTGATCAAAAGGCAGTCATCCACATAGACAAGCAAGTAAACATTGTCACTTCTTTGTTTTCCATACCGAATAAAGAGACCAGCATCTGCTTCTGAAGCCGTAAAGCCCAGCAACTCTAGCTCCTTCCTGAGTTTGGTATGCCAAGCTCTTGGTGCCTGCTTTAGGCCGTAGAGTGCTTTCTCCAATTTGCAAACAACATTCTTTCCTCCTTCTTCAAAACCGGGGGGCTGGACCATATAGATCTCCTCCTCCAGCACTCCGTTGAGAAAAGCTGTCTTGACATCTAGTTGTTAGACAGGAAAGCAAAAGCTTTGATCGGCCAATACGTGAAGGATCACTTGCTCTTCACTGTGAAGAGGGCTGCGTCCGCCAGAGAGGCGTGGGAAGCGTTGAAGGAACTGTATGTACAACGCTCAGTTGCTCGGAAACAAGAGCTTCGGATAAAATTGACAAACTTGCGCATGCTACCAGAGGAGGACATGGCAAGATATGTTGGAAGAGCTCAACAACTGT
>BEGY01000052.1:205465-217146 GCA_002335675.1 Chlamydomonas eustigma | reverse complement strand
CTGCTGTGAGGACATGCTTTGAGACATCTGCATGGTGGATGATAGCATTTAGAAGGCATGGAATTGTTCTTACATGTAATGGTCACATCCATTGTGTCTCCAACAGATTCCTTAAGAAGATTTCTTACAGATTTCCAACAGATTTCTTATAAGAACCAACTAGCAGCTCATCACAACAACAACAGCAGTGAGGTCTGTGCCTAATTCGGCTATCTCATTAAAATCATAATACTACTTGCCAATCAGCAGCAAGTAGTAGCAATAGACGTCACTCACTCCATGCAGTTCACACAATGTCTATTATCAGTCAGCTGAGCAGGGTGTGAATACAGAGGACACCCCACACTTTCAAGCCCTTCAGGTGGCACTGCACATCCTCCTTTATAGCAGTGGTAAGTGCTACATGGAAGTTATGGAGTAGAGTCATTGGATCATGATAATCCTTGTGAGCCCTTGTGATTACTTATTACGACCTAGTAGTCAATAAGCAGGACACTAGTAAGGAGCTGGTTAGTATTGACTGGATGACAAACTACCAATCATGAAAACAGAGTACTAGAGAGCATTAAAAGACTCATGAACTATCATCTGACAAAATATACAATAAGACAATAAATGCTTGCATCAGCTCTAACAACATAGTCATCACAGCTGAGGTGGACCGAATAACTTCATCCTATCAGCTAGCCTAGCCTTTAGCATTTCTTAATATGAAGCATGACAGTGTAATTAGCTGACAGCCAATGTCATCACCTGCACTCTCCTGAACACACGCCTTGCCTGGCCCTCAGCTCTGTCATGGACAACTTGGCGAACATTCCATTCATTCCTCCAATGGGGCAAAGGTACCTGATGAGAAGCAGTTAGAGGATGTAGCATTAGATCATGAACAGCATTAGGTACAATTAAACAAGAACTTTACGCATTATGCTTCTTTCCCATCATCATCATCTTTTGACTGTACCTGCACCAATATCGCCTCTCAAAGATAGCACTACAAACCATGGCTCCAACAGTAATGAGGATGAGGAGCCACCCGGAGAGAGAAGCCTGTAAGTATGAACAGCATGAATAGTATAAACAATGCGGTGAGAATGACACAACAGTCTGAAAGCAGATTATTATGGATGATTCTGACATTGAAGAGATAAATGCGTTTGCAGTCTGAAGCATGTAATTTATGTAATGCAACCATGAGCAAAACCTACAGGGCCTCCACGTCAAATAGTTATGCTCGCGTAAATACCCCAATATACGACATGATTGCATTAGAAACACCAAATCTTTATGCTTGTCTATGAGGTTGAAAGGTGAAATCAGAGAACACTTGTTTGTAATTACAGAAAGAAGAAATGTGTGTATAGTTATAATGCGAAGAACAGCAGCCTGTCAGCATCTAGCTTATTCTACTTATTCCATCACCGTACAGTGTTGGGCAGGTCCCATACTTCCTCCCAGATAAGGATGCCAGCAAACAGGGAGAGCAGAAACCAAGGTCCATATTCCTCACCTAAGACATCAGGTTATGACAAGATCGTACCCAATGTAAGCGGCTGCTGGATATTGCCTCAAAACAGTAGTGGGAAAATGACATTATGAGAACCCTATTTCTCAAAGAAGCTGTGTACAAGCAGGCGGTCCTAGCTCAGGGTCCGGCTACCGACTAATGTAAGCAGATTACCAAGAGCTCACTAACTACAATAGCATGGCGGTCTCCATTTCTTACCCATCTCACGCGGCCATTTCATCAGAGAAGCTCCGCTGGCAATACGCCACTTCTGAACTAGCTCTCCATAGATCATGAATGGACAAACCTGCCGGTAAAATCAACATAAGGACCGACTACAACAATGACATATATCTGCTTTTCAATTAAAAAGAAAATGTAATTCATGTATTATTGGCAGCTGGGGCATAGTCACTTCAGTGCAAAGTGTATCTTTAAAAAAACTGTTTTTTATATTCCTTCATCAATTGTAATCAGCGGCAGACTGAGCATCATATAAAGAAAGAGCAAGATGCAAATCGATCATGCACTCTCAAATTTGAATAACAATAATTGCAATCCATGCATTTGGTGAGCTCTGAAGTATGTGCAATCCATGCAGTTGGTGAGCTCTGAAGTATGTGCAATCCATGCATTTGGTGATCTCATCTGAAGGATCATGATGTGCAATCCAAGATTAGGATTATCGTAGTCAGTACAATGTTGATATCATAATTATCATGATGCTAAATGAACATCACTGCAGCGGCATGGACTAGTAAAACACCAATGACTCACTGCACACCACACACGGCCCAGAAAGAGAAAAGCAACAAAGCTGAGTGGCCACCACCAAGCCCTGAGGAGAAGAAACATTGGTCGTGCACGACCTCTTGAGCGAAAACATTAATCTTCAATATGATCATGTCCTTCCCACAACTACTTAGCTGTAGTTATAGCGAGAGTTAAAATATCAATTACAAGTGTCGTCAGCGCAAATAAGTAGCGGCTGCAGATGTCATTTAATAAGAACAGCCAGAGCTCAGACGTGTACCAGAAGAAGTTCAACACAAAGTTGTGATCTCTGTCTTGAGGACCCCAGAGCAGAAGGGCAACCAGCACAGGATAAACGTAAGCTGTGAACCTTAGTGAGCAGGGGCAGGTGAAATCAGAGTTTAGGACAGCCGTAACAGCCGTAGTCTTGAGGCTCATCATCATCATCAGGCTACTGGTAGCAGTTCTAGCAGGTCATGTCCCTTGCTGTGTAGGACTGCTAGTAGCAGTTCTAGCAGGTCTAGCAGGTCATGTCCCTTCCTGTGTAGGACTGCTAGTAGTAGCGCTGAGTCCGACATCATTGACTTAGGTTTGACCATCATGAGAAAATAATTATTCGGCAGTAGTAGTACTAGTAGTAGTAAGTAGCTTCTGATGTGACTTTGTGACTACATAATTCAGACTACTAGTAATAAGCAATCTTTGTAGTTATTGAAGATGAAGCTGCATCGTCCATTTAGTCCATTATTACTTCAGACACGAGATACTACATGTGATAATCTTACTTGAAATTCAGGCCATCTGGCCAGAATTCGCTTCTCAGTATGTCTTTAAGCAGAGGATAAGAGCTTAAGAGATTCCACCTGAGCAGTCATTATAATGGTTATAGTGGCATTGATCATCAACTCGGTAACTAGTAATAGAAATGAGAAGCCAATCTCGCCAATCACATAACAAGGAAGCCACATCTGCTTTATGAAGCTGTTTCAATGTATTGGTATGGGAGTGACGAGTTAAGCCGACGTACTGCACAGTGAAGTACCGCCAGTAGGTCAGAAAGCTGCACATGGCCAGATGCACATGATAACATTACTACTATCCTGAACCTGTCCTGTATTCCACATCATGTCATCTAGTGACCTGCTAAACATAACATAATTGCTGGTATATACATCTGAACCTGTCCACCTTTACCACCTTATTGATGCCCTAGATGGCCGACCAGTAGCTCACATCATACATGCAAACATGTCTGCTTTACCTGCATGGTGGACTATCAGCTCACTTCATACCTGAACCTGTCCTTGCCCTGCATGGCAGACCAGAACACTTCCTCTGGCAGCTGACTGGCTCCTCCCCCCTCAGTCTGGTCCACAATCACAGTGGCACGCTCCACTGCTGATCTCAGCTCCTTGATGTTCCCCGGCCAAGTGTAGCTGAGGAGACGTTTCAGAGCAGCATCACTTAGTAGAGTCTTTTGTCGCTGTACTGCCGCCCCACGGCTGCTGCTGCTGCTGCTGCTGGAACTGCAGTTGTCTAATGAGGTCATCGTGGCACTACCACTACTAGTACTAGTTCCCACAGTACTGCCAGGACTAAAAGCTTCAGCGAAAGGACTTGTTGTTCGTCCTGCTACTACTACTTCGGCCATTGCTTTGCTCTCATCATCTGGAGCTTTAGCAGAAGAAAGTTGAGACACAAAGATAGCCTGAGAGGGGAACGCGGATGAAGCAGGAGTGGTGTGAGCTATGTGAGCAGTACAACAGTGATCATCTACATTATGGGCTGCAATGATGATTATAGCCGAGTGCATGATTACTTAGCTAGTGCAGAGTTACTTAGCTAGTGCATGATTACTTAGCTAGTGCATGATTACTTAGCTAGTGCAGAGTTACTTAGCTAGTGCAGAGTTACTTAGCTAGTGCATGATTACTTAGCTAGTGCATGATTACTTAGCTAGTGCATGATTACTTAGCTAGTGCATGATTACTAAGCTAGTGCATGATTACTTAGCTAGTGCATGATTACTTAGCTAGTGCATGATTACTTAGCTAGTGCATGATTACTTAGCTAGTGCATGATTACTTAGCTAGTGCATGATTACTGGAGCTAGTGCATGATTACTTAGCTAGTGCATGATTACTTAGCTAGTGCATGATTACTTAGCTAGTGCATGATTACTGGAGCTAGTGCATGATTACTTAGCTAGTAATGGCTGCAGCAGCACTAGGTACAGTGCCTTCATAATCAGGTAATAGTACTTCAGCATTACTAGGGATGATTTATGATGACTCATCGGATGGTGTCACTACACTTACTGTGGTAGTAGCAGCAATAGTTCTTGTAGGATCGCTGCTGCTGGCTAGCGTTGCTGGATCTCCACGACCTGTATCAATTGTCATTTTAGCAACACCACCATTACCAGCTTCTTCTACCACTACTTTCAGGGCTGCAGCGGTATTTGTCGTGGTTGTACCATCAGGTGGTGATGATGAAGGTGCGGCGGCGGCCTTACTTGGCTTATTATTGCCACCACTATTGTTGACAGGCAGCTTATTCATCACTGACAGGGTGTACCGCACTAGGTCCTTCACATCTGAAGGTCTAACACGGAGAGGAGGCACCTAGTGGTGAGAAGTGCACAGCAAGAAACAAATAATGTAGATGAGATGCAAACTACTGTACCATCACAATTTTAGTAGCAATAACTCAAGATGATTGGATGAGGACGTAGTTACGTCTATCTCCAGAGTTGAGTAGAATCGCTGCCAAAGAGTCAGGCAGTCGTAGAAGCAGGTAGTTTTATTTGTGATGAGGTTAAACTGAGAATAAGGGTAGTAGTTTGATCCTTATGTACACGACTGCATGGTCACTACCGCGCTTCGTCCCTTCTGTTATTTGAAGCTTATGAAGGCTGGCTCATCATATGTTACCTTGATGACAGTGATGAAGCAGGGATCATACATAAGTATCGTGTTGACAGTGAATAAAGGATAATACAATACCTTGATGACGACATTGAGTATGAAGGACTCATACATTACCTTGATGACGTTGAGTATGAAGGACTCATACAATACCTTGATGACGTTGAGTATAAAGGACTCATATACATTACCTTGATGACATTAAATGAAGGACTCATACATTACCTTGATGACGACATTGAGTATGAAGGACTCATACAATACCTTGATGACGACATTGAGTATGAAGGACTCATACATTACCTTGATGACATTAAGTATGAAGGACTCATACAATACCTTGATGACATTAAGTATAAAGGACTCATACAATACCTTGATTACAGTGATGAAAGGATCAAACTGAGGGCATGGCTTCTCAGCAGTCATGACCACTCTCACGTCAGAAGCCTTTCTGTTGTCTGACATAGCCTGCAGCATGGTGATTAGACCCAAATCAAAATTGAAGGCATCATTATAATCAGAAGAGGCCGCCATTTGCCACCTGCCAGCGGCTGGCGGGTGAAAATGATCTACACTTCACACTCTGACACATGTTAGGCCACTAGTACATTGTCATCATAACTAGTCGGTTTATTGTCTACTCATAAGATTCATGGTACTAATGGTACTTAGCTGCTGGGACAACAAGTTCAACAAATAATAAAATACAACTACCAAAGAAGCTCGTCCATTTTGTGCATGATGTTATTGATGTGTCAGAGAGACATGCAGCAGCCGCCATCAGTCATAGGGAGGGATTCATAACAGTAGCCTGATGATGCCGGGAAGCTCACCATTCCCAGAAGCTGATGTTGGTACGTCTTCTCCTCAAACAACTGCTTCACTCTTGGGATGAGGGTTGAAGGGAGCTGTCATGGCACCACCATCGGCAGATGATAAATCATAAGTCATGCAAGGTCACTACTAATTAGTAATGACGACGAGTACGTAACATGATGAGTAGTCCATCCTACTACTTCTGAGCCTGAATCATTACGAATTGTCAGATGAGCTTAGAGCCCTAATAAACAATCTGCCAGATAATTGCACAGCCATAATATTCACCTCATTCACATTGTTGATCAGTAACGTGCCTCCTCCTTGCTCCTGCAGCAGATCTAACAGCCCAGGCTTATCGCCCCTCCCAAACAGCTCCACACCTCGGGCATCCAACCTATCTGCACTCATAGCAGCAGCAGCGGCTTTCATATGTTTCTGGCAGCAGTAAAATAGCTAGTGCAGCAACAACAATGTACACTTAAATAGTTGCAGTGCCAGCAGCAATTCCATACTAGGCCAGTAATGTACGTCGTAATGGGGTAAACTTTGTACTACTGCTTTCATGGTCCTTCAGCAACACTGCAAAATCATAGTTACAAGTATTTCTAGTAGAGTGATGAGGTACTACTCTAAACCTGATTGTATGTGCCGCTGCTAGCTGAAAGGTGAACATGTGCCATATGCATAGTGGTGTAATTATACTGCATTAAGGAAGATAACCGAATTTACTGACGAATCTTCTGTATTAACTTATTAAGTAAAGCTGGAAGATTTCTGCTATCTATGTAATCATGAGACTTGAAACGACTAAAACTAGTAATACGAGGCTACTATGAAATGGATGGTCACAAGGTGTACATATAGAGTGAAGAGAACCGTATCCTCCTATTATTGTAATGCGGCTCGACAATGTCATTACAAACACATCCTAGGCCACAAGTTCACGTAATCTTAACACTACTTCATATCTACCTGCATTCACTGATCCACACTTCATATCTACCTGCATTCACTGCAACCATGGGCTTCTTGCCTTCATATCTACCTGCATTCACACTTCATATCTACCTGCATTCACAGCAACCATGGGCTTCTTGCCTTCATATCTACCTGCATTCACACTTCATATCTACCTGCATTCACTGCAACCATGGGCTTCTTGCGATAAAAGCTTCCGAAATGTATCAATGCTGCCGTATTTGCCTTTTCCAATCCACGCTCTCCAAAAATCAGGACAGGGCGCCTGCAATTCAGAGTCCTCATAATTAGAGAAGCTGCAATCATGATTCATCAGCTGGTATGGATATGCCAACTCAGGTCTCAGCAACAGCTCACAATTAATACTGTGGTGGCCCAGCTGGTAGATGAACTAGTAGATGAACTGGATTAGCTACTGAAACTTGCACGACTGTCATTCCAAGAGCATAGTGCATGAAAGCTCTTGATGAGACATCAGTAATAAGAATACTAGCGGCTAGCAGCAAGTTATTGATCTAGTCTCACTTCTGTACATCCCGGGAAGCTGCTACCACTTGCTTCCTCAGGCGGTCCGCGTAACTGGAATTCCCCACAATTCCACACTTTGGTGCAGATACCAAGTATGGGGTCATAGCCTGAAGTCTGCGGCTTGAGTCCTAAAAAGAGTATGAATCATAAAAAAATGCTGAATAGGCGAATCTATTAAGAAAGGCAAGAAAACAATCAGCATTCCTGTCAGTAAAATAACTGAAAATAACCTCACTACGACAGCAGGGTTATCTTTTACCTTACTCTCCTCTTCAAGCTCCTCCAGCTGCTTAGCCATGTACCTGGCAAGTCCAAGATTGTACTGCCTTTGGTATGATGACTTGCAGCTGTTGAACTGCAGTACATCCGAGGTTACCTTCAGCAGCTCCATCCGTGAGGATGCAACCACATGACACTGATAAACCTGTACTAGCAGTTGACACCCGAAAAAAGACACGACTGCTGGTTTTGTGGACAACAATTTACAACAATTACAACAATCATAGTTGTGTAATATGCAACTTATGTGCAACTCAAATTGGAATTCTCTTCATTTATCAGACTCAGTCCAAAAACCGTAATCAATAACTACCCTAAACCCTAAACCAACCTCATGCTCTAATCCTGTAAGCTAAAGATGCTCACTGCTGTCTAACTCTGCTACTTCCTTACCTGCCCCAGGAATGTTTCAACCCGCCAACCACAAACATCATTAGCAGGCCTCAGGATCTAACTCTGCTACTTCCTTACCTGTCCCAGGAATGTTTCCATCCAACCACAAACATCACCAGGCTTGAGACTTCGTGATGCACCGCCTACACAAGACCGCAACGTGGAGAGTGATCAGCACATGTACTGATGACAATGAAGGCCATCATGCAGAGAACGGCACAATGTTAGCTCAGAGGCACAACTACATCAGCTCTCGATATGTCCAGTAACAATGTAGTATATCAGCAGCATGCACTCAAGCACCTGAGGAGGTCACAGTTGCAAATCCAGATCTGATGATGTACACTGACTGTACAGCCTCTCCCTCTTTAGCAATTGTCTCCCCAGCCTCTACAGAGACTTGTGTTGAAGCAGACAGCAGCTCCTGCAACACGGCAACTAATACAGGAGCATTAAGAACACAATAGAGACTTGTGTTGAAGCAGACAGCAGCTCCTGCAACACGGCAACTAATACAGGAGCATTAAGAACACAATAGAGACTTGTGTTGAAGCAGACAGCAGCTCCTGCAACACGGCAACTAATACAGGAGCATTAGCTGAAGCAGACGTTGAAGGCTCTCTGATTTTAAAATCATTTTGAGTTACGAGACTGAAGTTTACACTCATATGCTGTGCCAGGAAGTGTAACACTACTAGGACTGCTGATACTCATATGCTGTGCCATGATGGAGTGTAACACGTTAGTAGTACAGTTGATACTCATATGCTGTGCCATGATGGAGTGTAACGCTAGGACTGTTGATGCAGAAGTGGTAGTGACTGCTGCGCTCATCATAAAGAGTTCTAAGGCATGTTGAGGGTTCTGGGCTCTGTGACCTTGCACCTAGGATTATTAATAAGCCTCTGGGCTCAATTTTTTGAAGCTTCCAAGTCAGATGCTTACTCATGTAATGTCATATTTGCTCTAATCATCTACCACTCATCTACCTATGCTGCTTGTAGTAGGCTCCTGACGGCAACAGTAGTGAACATAGTGATTTAGCAGGCTGGAGTAATAACGACAGAGCAGCTCACATGTGTGGCATCATAGCCAAGGGCATCAAAAGGTGGAAATTTTTTCAACCAGTTGTACGTTTCATCATGTACAGTGGCAAGAGGCTTCGCCATGTCAGCATCCATCGATGACAAAGAGATTGATGACTGGGGAACGAACAAGCAGGCTCTCTCATTGGCTTGAAGTCTTGACTGGATGTAAATCGACTGTGGACTGTAAAAATTGCGATTTATCGAGCTCTTATTCACAATGCGCTTTCGGGGAAATACGCAATCCAATCCACTGCAGCGGAATGACTGCTTCAACTGCTGTCGCATCTCAAATCTTGCATGAGACTCCGTTTGAAACTGGAATGAGATGTTGATGAGTTTCGAGAGATAAGGGCTAGGGTTTAAACATTTATAATCCGAATCAGCTGCTTATGAGGGCATAAGTTGTACAAAAAGATATGTTATGTAGTCTGGGCAACCAAATTGTTTGCCAATTCTTCACTGATCTTCTGCAAACCTTCTGCTCGCTCCTTTTCGCCACGTTTCATGCATATGCTGGCAATTTTGTCCAGCGATTCTATTCTCTACATTCAGAAAACAAATGTAAGATTTGAACGCTTAATCAAGGAATGAGTAGACTCATGTTCATGGCTCACTTTGAGAGTGGTCTCGATGTACAAGGTTGTCAGCTCTTCGATAAGTGACACTGTGAATAAAACATAGGATGATCAGCTGGCATTTCGTGTATCTCACTAATGCATACTTGAATTCAGTGAGAACATGCAGATTTCAACTAGGTAGTTACCTGACATACTGTTCGATGCAGTAGATTTAGCATATTCCTGCACTAATTGCACTGCAATCTCTGATGCCACCTGATTAGGAGAAGATAATTACGCTTTGGAAAGCCTCAAGTTATTCATTAGCCACATTTTTCACCTTGAGGACCTCACAAGCTTCCAATAGGGCTTTTTCTGCAGCCTCATTTAAAGGTTCATTACTTTTCGAGGATGGGTTCTTCTTAAGATTCAAGTTAGTTGTCTGGAGTCCTGCTAGTTGCATGAGGGAGCCTCCCAGAAGATGAGCAGCCTGCACTTGTTTCACCTGGACCCGCCTGCTTGCAGCAAGTCGGAGCAACTATTAGCATTCCTGATACTCAACAGAAAGGAGGACTGATTTTCATGCACATCCAGGAGAGTGTTTGGGAAGCATAGATTTATAGCATCTAGCATATGTAATCATCATCACGGAGCGATCCCAATATAAGCAGAATTTGTTACCCTGGTGCAGTACTTAGTGTCATATGTCACATACCTGCTTGTGCCAGAGGTGACGGATTACTTGCCTGTTTGCATCCGTATCCCCCTTAATCCAAGACGACATCGTGGACCACGCAGAGGAAGCACCTGCTGCTGTACTGCTGTACTGCTGAAGCAACTCCCTCCCAAGACTGATGGCATTGCCTACATTCTGCATTGCAGCTTCCTACATACATTTCAAGACCATTAATTTACTACCCCTTGATTAAGAACAAGCAGAGGATACAGGTCCAGCTTCTGATAAGTACTCACTAGATTACTGCAATGAAGTGTTCATACCCTGCTGCTCTGTCCACACCTGTCTTCCAGGCTGCTCTTCAATCCCAGCCAGCTTACACATTGTCTGAACAACTGCCAAGTCTCGGCCAAACAGCTGGACTCGCGCTCCAAGGCAGGCCACCATCGCGTCATGTGCTGCTTGAAACTGAAGGATACATGAATGAGCTAACTGCTCTTAACTATCTTAACCTCATCCCACACTTTTAATTGACACTTTTAAATGACACTAATAGTGTCCCTATCATCTACATTACAGCGCTGTAAACACTACCCAGCAGTGGTACGAACATGTAACACCGCCATGCTGCTGAGTTTACATCAATACACACTCATCTAGGATGCCTAACCACAAGCCTCAAGCCTATGTGAGTTTATACGACAAACATGTTGACAGCTCAGTTCTCTAATGAAATACTTGAACTCATCGATCAGGGTCTACTAGGGTTTACTAGATATCCATGACCTACTTGCAGCTGCTAATATCATAGGGCAAGCAAACAGATATAATGTGGATGAGTTGATGCGGGTCTACTTCCTGAGACCACCATCATGATGAGTCAGCACCTGTTTTGACTGTGTCAGGCAATCCACGAGTGTATCAGAGAGGGCAGAGGCCTGTGATGATGAGGAAGAAGGGACTTCAACACTTCTCCGCCTGGGCCGCAAGTCATTGACGGATTTGTGGTTTACCGTTTAACACTTGTTAGCTATCTTAATACCCCTTTCAGCTGGCACAATAATCAGACACACTTGCTAGCTATCTTAATACCCCTTTCAGCTGGCACAATAATCAGACACACTTGTTAGCTATCTTAATACCCCTTTCAGCTGGCACAATAATCAGACACAC
>BEGY01000052.1:152268-192943 GCA_002335675.1 Chlamydomonas eustigma | reverse complement strand
GACATACATCCCAGTGTAGTGGGTAACACATGTATTTGGCTTCCTCACCTGCTAGGACATACATCCCAGTGTAGTGGGTAACACATGTATTTGGCTTCCTCACCTGCTAGGACATACATCCCAGTGTAGTGGGTGACACATGTATTTGGCTTCCTCACCTGCTAGGACATACATCCCAGTGTAGTGGGTAACACATGTATTTGGCTTCCTCACCTAGGACATACATCCCAGTGTAGTGGGTAACACATGTATTTGGCTTCCTCACCTGCTAGGACATACATCCCAGTGTAGTGGGTAACACATGTATTTGGCTTCCTCACCTGGGACATACATCCCAGTGTAGTGGGTAACACATGTATTTGGCTTCCTCACCTGCTAGGACATACATCCCAGTGTAGTGGGTAACACATGTATTTGGCTTCCTCACCTGGGACAAAACCTCCCCCTTTTCTTCAGACATGTAATGCAATGCCTTCCGCAAATAGAGAGCAGCTTCTCCTGATTTCCCTGACCTCCTTAGCTCCGATGCCAAATCTTGGAGCCATAGCAAAATCACATTCACTTGCACACTCTCTACATTATGGGAAATCGAGGCAAAGATAGGAAAGGATTAGAATCAGCAGCCTCAGCATGTTTTATGGCAGCAAAAGCCTCTCGCCGCTGAAGGCTCTCATGTTTCCACCCAGAACAAGCCCAACGAAAACTGCCCATGACACTAATAGTGCCCCTATCATCTACATTACAGCGCTGTAAACACTACCCAGCAGTGGCACGAACACATGAAACACAGCAGGTAAGATGATCCACACATCCTCTCACCTGCATCCTCCAGTATTCCCACTGCATCCCTCATCAGCTGCAAGGCCTTTTCCTCACTCCCTTTCCCTCCTGCCTTTCTTGTAATCTGACCCAGAGCAAACATGCTGTCAGCATATAAGAAGCTTCTAGAACCAAACATCTGGAGCCTGAGCTTCAAGACATGTTGCATGCTGTCCAGAGCATTCTGATACTGCCCTGATGCTTCATACATCAACGCCAGGTTGTGCATCGTGGAGACGTATAACCAATGTTTCTCTCCAAAGCTCATCTCTAAATGGCCCAGAGCCTGCAAGTGAACGATTACTATACGATTACAATTATCATATTAAAGAAAATAGCATTAATTTAATTGATGAGATACAGAAGAAAACAGAATCCTACCTGCTTGTACAAGTCTTCTAGTGCCTTGTTGTACAGAATCCTACCTGCTTGTACAAGTCTTCTGCCTTGTCGTACTGCTTCGTATTTCGGTAAAACTCCGCCAAGTTATTCTGACAGGAGGCAATGTGGGGATCCCTGGCATCAAAGCCAATCTGTGAGACATGGAATTTCATATCCCTGATGATATGATGCTGCAGATAGGTACCACAACATACCATGCCCTGATGATGCAGCAGATAGGTACCACAACATGCCATGCCCTGATGATGCAGCAGATAGGTACCAATACAACATGCCATGCCCTGATGATGCTGCAGATAGATACCAATACAACATGCCATGCCCTGATGATGCTGAAGATAGGTACCAATACAACATGCCATGCCCTGATGATGCAGCAGATAGGTACCAATACAACATGCCATGCCCTGATGATGCAGCAGATAGGTACCAATACAACATGCCATGCCCTGATGATGCAAAAACTTTGCCATGTCAGCAGTGCACCTGGCTGCTAAGCATTACATGATGGTATTGCATCAGAAAGAAACCGAGATATCACGGTGTTACTAGTGTTACATAAACATAGTTGTCCATTATCCTTTATCATACGGACAATCATAAATAAGCAGAAACATTGATGCATGAGTAATAGTGTATAAGAACTAGGTAATCCAAAAAGCAGTCTTAAAGCTACCTAATACCTTGGCCTCAGACAAAGCCTCCAAAAACTTGGTCTCTGCCAGCTTGAATCTGAGCATAATAATCGTGACATTGCATAGTTGTAGGATCTGCCGCCATGTCATCAATAATCAATAATTGCCAGGGAAAATGAAATAGAGAACTGAAAGGCTTGTAGCAATACTACACCCAAGAAATCTTTCTTTCCAGGCTTGTAGTACTGCACCCAAGAAATCTTTCTTTCCAGGCTTGTAGTACTACACCCAAGAAATCTTTCTTTCCAGGCTTGTAGTACTACACCCAAGAAATCTTTCTTTCCAGGCTTGTAGTACTACACCCAAGAAATCTTTCTTTCCAGGCTTGTAGTACTGCATCCAAGAAATCTCTCTTTCCAACTTTGTAGTACTGCACCCAAGAACTCTTACTTTCCAGCCTGGTAGTATTCTAGAGCAGCTGCTCTTGCCAGCGTCATGAGAGCAGTGTGTTCATTAGTGACTCCAGGGTCATAGTCAAATGGATTGTTACTGGGCAGAGCCTCCACTTTCAACTCCTTTCAGCATCACATGTGTCAGAGACAGGTGAGATCAACATGCCCATGCAAGGTGAGATCAACATGCCCATGCAAGGTCATAAGTAACTTTCTTCAGGAGCATCTTTTCATTAGATTCATTCATGTGGTCCTAACTAGTTAACATTTAGTAATCAGAAGTAGTGCTTATTACATATCAGTCCTATTCTGTCAGACTTTAATTTCAAATGCTCTAAACCTCTCTTCCAAAAAGTTATCTGATTAACAATAGGCTACAGCAGGTTATGGCGAGGGTCTGAGAAAGATCATCACCTCTGCATGGCATGACATAGGCCTTGGCGCAGAAGACAGTGCCAGGGCAGCTGCAACTGACAGAACGGGTACCCAGGTAGCAAGTTCAGCACAGCTCTTTGATACCTCCTCATGTTTGAAGGTAAGACCAGACAGGAGTCCTAGGGACGAGAAATTTACTGATGAGGATGCAAACAGTGCCAGCCTTTGGCGCAAGAGATTCCCTGCAATAAATGCAAGCTGTGACATATCTGAGTAGAGTTTCGAGTGCATCTTCCATGAAGCATTGCCTGTCGAAACCTAGGTTTTACACGTACTGCAACCCCAAAATAGGAATCCTTTGTACAAAATTTAATTTTAGGCAGTAACTCCTCAGCTTTATGTTGGGGGACGACTGATCTGTAAAGGGACACTTTTTCTCCTGTGCCGTGCATGCACTCTACGGATACTCGTCTCTCAAATTGGATCCCAATACCAGCAACATTTTATAGACGTTTTTCGAAATAAATGACGTAAATGGTATGTGGATTAGGGTCTGTAAATGAATAGCAATGTTAAGCTGCAATCCGTGATATCGTAACGTAATGTAGGTATATATGCGGCATCCCCCTTATTGTGAATTCTGCACCATTCTTACCATTTGGCAGGCTTTTGGCGGTAAAATGCATCAGCTGTGATGAGTAATAACCTTTACGGGAGCGTTGCGCCAGTTCAAGGTGATGACGTAAACTTGCTCAAACATAAGTGGCGTGACAGGGGGGAGAAGAACAGGATCTGAACTACCCTATGGACACCCAGTGATTATAATGAGAAGTGTTCACAACCATGGCCTTGCAAGCAGGCTTGTGTACCTCAGGCATTTGCACCTAACAATTCCTCCTTCGCATAAGAGTTACACATATAAGCTACCAGAAGGTAGAATTTGTAACTGTTGGGCAAGCCGTCGTAATTCATGAGACCACTTATGGCTCTAGTCTATGCCTATCGGCTATCATCATGTTGTGTGTGTGTAAAAATCTTCCTCAGCAAAACTGCATTTGACGTAACAATATTATCATTTGTCTAGAGATGTGGTGCATTTTGAACGTAATTTGAGAGTGAAAGCTGCTATGTAGTGAAGGTTATACAGGTAGCTTCAAGGCATGCAACATTTAGAGCCTTTAATTCATGGGACTGCGTGATAACAGTGTTTCTAGGCATCGCCTGTCATTGGACTAGAGCTTATGACCTGTCATTGGACTAGAGCTCATGACCTGTCATTGGTCAAGAGCTTATATGACCTGTCATTAGACTAGAGCTTATGACCTGTCATTGTTCAAGAGCTTATGACCTGTCATTGGACTAGAGCTCATGACCTGTCATTGGACTAGAGCTCATGACCTGTCATTGGACTAGAGCTCATGACCTGTCATTGGACTAGAGCTCATGACCTGTCATTGGTCAAGAGCTCATGACCTGTCATTGGACTAGAGCTTATGACCTGTCATTGGACTAGAGCTTATGACCTGTCATTGGTCAAGAGCTCATGACCTTTCATTGGAATAGAGCTTCTGACCTGTCATTGGTCAAGAGCTCATGACCTGTCATTGGACTAGAGCTTATGACCTGTCATTGGACTAGAGCTTATGACCTGTCATTGGACTAGAGCTTATGACCTGTCATTGGACTAGAGATTGTGACCATTTAGCATTTTTAAACAGGATTGAAAATCATTAGAGGCTACCATCATGTTTATATCTTCAAGAGAGAGTGCAGGCATATTATGAACTCCTGCTGCCTTTGCTGCTTCTGACTGATTTAGGCGCCGCTGTAACATCACAGCAGGAACGACCACTTCAGTATTATGTATCTGGAACTACAGCTGCAGGTGGAGGACCATTAGGAGGAGGTGGAGTAGGTACCATAGGCACTGCTACTGCCTCTACCATGACTACACCAGCTACTAGCAGTACTCCGCCCAGCAGGGGCAGTACTAGCAGTACAATGGCGATCAACAGTGGCCTGCTGGTAGCTGCATTGGCTAGGCTGACTCAGAGCCAGCTCAGCAGCCTGTCTGGATTATTGATGCAAAACAAGAGTAATAAGAGTGAAGTACTGTGCACACTGCACCTGCTGATGTTAGTGTAACATGTGGATCTATCTAGTCATTTAATGATGATCAGAAAAGAGATGTAGTAGTCAGAGTGGCAAGTGGATCTATCTTGTCATTTAATGATCAGAAAAGAGATGTAGTAGTCAGAGTGGCATGTGGATCTATCTAGTCATTTAATGATCAGAAAAGAGATGTAGTAGTCAGATATGATTAGATGTCAGAGTAGCAGGTGGATCTATCTGCTAGCCTTGTAATGATCAATAAAGAGAGAGTGGCTGATGTGAGACATCTTCTGCCTTATGATGCACAGACGCCTCAGGAACCTTGTTAGCTTGTGGTTCTGGAGCATCAGATGTGGCCCACAGAGCTGCTGCTGCTGCTGCTGTTTCTCCCGCCCAACCTCTGCCTTCTACTGGACCCTCAAATACTAGTTTTCCTGCTGGCCTTATTTCAGCAGCAGCAGGTGAGCAGCAGCAGGTAACTCATGGTGCCAGTCGACCAGGTGTTGCAGCAGCATCATCCCTTCCTCACCTGCTTCAACAACAGGCACCTGCTGCTGGTGGACAGCCACAGCAGTCTCATCTTAATCAACCTCAGCAGTACCACTGGCAGTACCTGGCTCGCTCACAGCAGCAGCATGTACCGCAGGTGGTGATGCCGCCTGCTGCTGCTGTTCACCCGCCACAACTAGTACTGCCACAGATGCAGCAGCAGCAGCAGGTCCTTAATAAGCAGCAGCAGCAACAGGTCCTCATTAATAAGCAGCAGCAGCAGCAGCTCCTCATTAATAAGCAGCAGCAGCATGCAGCAGGTCAACAACAACCTGGTCAACTATATTCATCATCTGTTGGACTAGGTGGTGGATCATTCATACCACCGCCGTCAGCAGCTAGTGGACTCATCTTCCCAGCAGCAGGAGAAGAGTGCCAGCCTCAGCAATCCAATCCCCATGCAGGCCATGCAGCGGTCAGCAGCAGCAGTACAATCAAGACACTTCATTATGGCACCCAGCAGCACTACATGGCACGTCAGTCCCAACCGGCATCATCGCTTGCGCCTATAACAACGATGCCACAACTAGCATCATCACAGCAGCAGCATAATTATGTCACCTCCCAGCAGACTGCCATGTCATCATCAGCTAGTAAGATGTACCAAGTACCTAATAAGCAGTGCATGCTGTTGCAACAACAGGCTGCTGCATCTCCTATCTACTATCGGCCTTATTATGAGCAGCAGCAGCAGCAGCAGGCATCAGCAGCACCTCCTTCCATTGTCAGCACAGCGTCTCATCAGCAGCAGCAGCAGCAGCAGGCATCAGCAGCACCTCCTTCCATTGTCAGCACAGCGTCTCATCAGCAGCAGCAGCAGCAGCAGGCATCAGCAGCACCTCCTTCCATTGTCAGCACAGCGTCTCATCAGCAGCAGAAGCAGCAGCAGGCATCAGCAGCACCTCCTTCCATTGTCAGCACAGCGTCTCATCATCAGCAGCAGCAGCAGCAGCAGTTCCTGATGCCCGCAAACAATTGTTCCTACCAGCTCACCACAGCAGGTACATCTCCTGAAATCTTGTGAGCCAGGTAGCCAGTTGTGTAGCTAATATGAATGCTTGTAATGATATCGCGATGATATGTTGTACATTGACTATGCGGCAGCAGGACAAGAGTGTGGATCTGCACCAGTAGTATCACTTGATGCTGGATTAGAAATTGAAGGGAGGAAGCATGGCCTTGTAATGGAAGTGTCCATCCCCCCGCCACCTGCTCTAGGAGCTGCTGAGACAGTACGTAAGAAAGGTATATGAACTGTCTTATACTTTCGACCTCATGCAATAATAAGGTGCCTTTATAATGGTACCTGTTTGCTTTCTGTCTTCATAATGATACCAATGCTCATATGTGAATGTTGGTGTTGTGCATTATGTGTTTGTCTGGGGACCTGCCAGGTGTCATTCAAGGTCACTTTGTGACCTCATTGAACTAGGTTTCTCGATTACCAGCTTAATGCCTGAAGGTCACCTGTATGCATTCTATGTTTGTATCCTCTGCACCTGTTTATAATAAGTGAATATTGGCCTTTTGCAAGTTGCGATTCAGTTTTACCTCTAACAAAAGTGTAATCGATCAGAAGGAAAAAGCTGCCACAATGCACCACAGTATAGTACTTCATGGCTTGTGGAATGAATGGTCACGTAGCTGGATATATAAGCAGTATATTAATGCCATACCCCTATTGCAGGTAAAAAGCGCATGGGTAAAAAAATGCGCTTAAAACTGAAGAGGAAGTTGGAGACAGGGCTTATTGCACCGTGTGATCATCCAGGTATGTTATTATGTCTCAGGTGTTCATGTTAGCCAACAGGCATTTATGCTGTGTCCTAGTTTATGTCTCAGGTGTTCATATTAGCCACCAGGCATGTATGCTGTGTCCTAGTTTATGTCTCAGGTGTTCATGTTATTAGCCAACAGGCATTATGCTGTGTCCTAGTTTATGTCTCAGGTGTTCATGCTATTAGCCAACAGGCATTATGCTGTGTCCTAGTTTATGTCTCAGGTGTTCATGTTATTAGCCAACAGGCATTATGCTGTGTCCTAGTTTATGTCTCAGGTGTTCATATTAGCCAACAGGCATTATGCTGTGTCCTAGTTTATGTCTCAGGTGTTCATATTAGCCAACAGGCATTATGCTGTGTCCTAGTTTATGTCTCAGGTGTTCATATTAGCCAACAGGCATTATAGTTGATTTCCTGAAATCTTGTGAGCCAGATAGCCAGTTGTGTAACTATTAATATGAATGCTTGTAATGATGTCGCGATGATATGTTGTACGTATGGGTGATATGTACAACATTGACTATGCGGCTGCAGGACAAGAGTGTGGATCTGCACCAGTAGTATCACTTGATGCTGGATTAGAAATTGAAGGGAGGAAGCATGGCCTTGTAATGGAAGTCGCCAGCTCCCCGCCACCTGCTCTAGGAGCTGCTGAGACAGTACGTAAGAAAGGTATGAACTGTCTCATACTTTCGACCTCATGGAATAATAAGGTGGCTCCATTACCAGCTTATTGCCTGTATTCTGTGTTTGTAATCTCTGTACTACTTGCATTGGTCTTGTGCATGTTGTGTTTGTTTGATTACCTGCTAGAAAGTGCCATTCGTGATACACGTCATCAAAGGTTATTGTTTAATTACCACCTTATTGATGCATTAAGGTAGCTACCTGTCTGAGTTCTGTGATTATTATTTACTCGAAACTTGCTGCTAATCATCAGTGAGTAATGGTCGTATGTATGTATGTTATGTTTCACTTTCACTGTCTCATATCAATCATCAATATCAGACAGAAAAAGCTGCCACAATGCACCACAGTATAATACTTAGTTCTTGATGGCTTGTGGAATGAATGGTCACGTAGTAGCTGGATATATAAGCAGTATATTAATGCCATACCCCTATTGCAGGTAAAAAGCGTATGGGTAAAAAAATGCGCTTAAAACTGAAGAGGAAGTTGGAGGAGGGACTTATCTCAGTTGAAGCAGCAAAGCAGATGTTGAAAAATAAATCATAGATTTTATTATTGCAAAATCTATGATTCTTGATGAGTGCAAAACCAGATGAAAATGTCTCAGATGTTAGGGGCATGATTACAAGTAGCAGTAGTGTCATAAGTGTGAGGCTGAAAGTCAATATATCAGGTAACATGTGCTACATGTGCCAGTGTTTCAAGGTAAGCTATCCAGCTGGGCACTAAATTGTAAACTATCATTCATTGTCTGATTTCTGAGCTTGAAGTGCATAAGCTAAATAGCTGCTGTAAGCATGTTAGGAAGCAACCACTGGCAGTTCACAGTCGTGAAAGGCCTAAGGATGAAAGAATATTCCAGTGGCGAGCAAAAAATGTCATCTGAACCGAGATTCTCCTTAATGCCAAGGTACATTACGCCTTATTCCAAGTCATCATCATGGACGGCGAAGCAGTGGAGGCACCTGTTTTATTTATCACTGCTGTTGAAGTAGCTCCCTCCCAGTACTCATGGCGTTGCTTACATTCTGCACTGCAACTTCATATATATGCAGTTCACAATCAACGATTTAGTATCGCCTAGAATTTAAAAGAGGAATGAGGGCCCAGCATCTGCTATACCGCCCTTAGTACTTAGACTGCAATGAAGCGTTCATACCCTGATCTCCACACGTGTCTCCCAAACTGCTCTTCTATCCGGCCAGCCAACTTGCATATAGTCGGAACTACTGCCAAGTGTCGCCGAATAGCAGCTTGACCCCCGACCCTAGGTTGCTGTTGGCCACCATCACATCATAAGCAGCTTGACCCCCACCCCAAGGTTGCTGCTGTTGGCCACCATCACATCATAAGCTGCTTGACCCCTGACCCTAGGTTGCTGTTGGCCACCATCACATCATAAGCTGCTTGACCCCTGACCCTAGGTTGCTGCTGTTGGCCACCATCACATCATAAGCTGCTTGACCCCCGACCCTAGGTTGCTGTTGGCCACCATCACGTCATAAGCTGCTTGAAACTGCTTATGGTGCATCAATACCTTAATTGCCCTCAGCATCTTCCCACACTTATCCTAATCAAACACTTAAGTTATGTACATCAAATGATGGCTATGACATACCTGGATGACCCTTCAGAGGACGACAATAACCCTAGATTCGAAAGGAGTTGCAAGGCCTTTTCCTCACTCCTCTTACTCCTCTTCCCTCCTGCCTTCCTTGTAATCTGACCCAGAGCAAACATGCTGTCAGCATACAAGAAGCTTCTAGAACCAAACATCTGGAGCCTGAGCTTCAAGACATGTTGCATGCTGTTCAGAGCATTCTGATACTGCCATGATGCTTCATACATCAACGCCAGGTTGTGCATCGTGGAGCTTCTCTCCAGATCTCATTGTCTCTAAATGGTCCAGAGCCTGCAGGTGCACAGATGAGTTTGATAGAGAAAAGGGGGCATGAAATCAGGAATGGAAGGTTGAGGCAAGTCCTGTGCCTTTTCGTACTGATTATTGTTGTGGTAAAACTCTGCCCAGCAATTCTGACCAAGGTAATTAGGTGTTCTTTGCATCAAAGTCAATCTAAGTGACAAAGGAGTCCAAATCCCTGACGATAGGCTGCAACAAGTTGTCTCTAAGATCTAACAAAAATCATCACCTCTGCGTGGCAGAGCATATGACTTTATTGTGCGGAGGACAGTGCCAGAGAAGCTGAAACTGACAGAGCGGGTATCCTGGCACCGATTTATACAGAGTTCTGTGATTCCTCCTCTTGTTTGAAGCGGGAGTAACAACGCAGAGAAATGTGCTGATGAGGATGCAAACAGCCTCTGACGTATGAATGATACTGCAGTAAATGCAAGCTGTTACATTTCTGAGTAGAGATCTTCCAGGAAGTATTGCCTGTCGAAACCTAGGTTTTACACGTACTGCAAGCCCAAGACAGGAAAATACTTGAAGTTGACGTTGTGCAAGAAACGACGTCATTACTTGTTGAGGAGTTTTTCTTATTTGAGCAGGTACACATCGGGTCCTCAGCAGTGCATTGAATTTTGACCTTTCCAGCCTATTGAAAGTGACACATTTTTTACGGGGCTAATTCTTTATGGATCTTAATGCCAACAAGAGGTCAAGAACATTTTTCGAAATGAGTGGCGTGAATGGTATGGGCATTAGGATAAGCAAAACAATGTTTATTTTTTTGTTCGGCCTTAATTGTCATGAAGTGTTGAACGATAAGTATTCCGCTACTGAGCCCAACATAAGAGCGACTTGCTTACACAGCTGACGTGAATGTGCTCAGGTGAAGCTCAGGCTTCTGTCGCAGGATATCATGGATCGGTAAGGCACAAGCAGAATCAGCGACCATTCTTTCCAAATATACAGGTTGCGATCGGTATGATTTGATTTCAATTCAGTTGTACTATGGAATTATCTATGAGGTTTGTCCGCGCATTGTGAACTCTACGTCATGCTTACGACTCGGCAGGCTCTTGACAGTAAAATGCACCAGCCCTCCGGAGATTTGATAAGTTATAACCAGTGTGGCAGCGTTACATCAGTTCCAGGTGATTCCGAAAGCATATGTTGCGTGACACCAGAGAGAATGATCTGGTCTACGTCACGCCAGATATGAGTCTTCTTGGCTCCCAGGGAACATTAGAAGCATTCAAATGATCTTACAAGCGGACCTTGTGTATTTGAGGCATTGTGAATTTGGTATTCATGAAATGAGATTTTGGGGACCATACTGAAGATGTTTGCTTCAGTCAAGAGAAGTGCTGAAGAAGCCAACTCTGTCTTCTTTGAATACTTGTTTGTGCTCGGGATTGCAGCTCATGCAGCCTCCTACTCAACCAGTCAGAGCAACGCACCAGGAGGAGGGAATCTTGGATACTCAGTACAAGCTGTGTCTCATGGTAAACTTCACTGCTGGTGGCAGAGGTAGTTCACACTTAAGGGACGTGAGTAAGTATGCATCACCCCAGGGTTCAAGTCATAAACCATGTCTAGGAGGCGAAAGTATGCATGCCCAGGTCAGGTTCAGGGTCATAGCTCAGGAGAAATGTCGAATGCATTTCTGGGGTAGGGAGATGCATGGTCCCTCTTCCGCACATTTGGTACAGCAGACCTCAGTAGAATGATGAATGATGATGCAGTAAGAAAACTCTGCTTCATGGGGGTGCTTCTGCAGCAGTAGCCGTTGTAATATCCTTCAACTCTACTGTTTGTACTGGTACTGTTTGTTGGAGCACTTGGGATCCCTAACTAACAGGCCCCCAAAGCTGTTGTTGGGTCTACTGTGTGCACCTCTATAGTTGGTTGCTTGGGAAGAATGTTATGTCATCAGGATAATGTTGAGTTTGCCCTGATTGTTCATACATATTCAATGACGGTGGCACCACCTTCCAAAAATGTCATCAAGTTCTTACCATCACATCAAGGATGGCTGCTAGAACCCTCTCCCATGGTTGTCAGCAATATCAGGAATGTAAGCAAGGCACGTGCATTGCATCAGTTTGCCGATGCCATTTGATGCTTCACCTGGCGCCCTCCTTGTAGTGCTAATGGGCCCTTGATGCTTCACCTGGCGCCCTCCTTGTAGAGCTAATTGGCCCTTGATGCTACACCTGGCGCCCTCCTTGTAGTGCTAATTGGCCCTTGATGCTACACCTGGCGCCCTCCTTGTAGTGCAAAGGAGGGCGCCAGGTGTAGTGCTTAGTGCTCCCACCTGCTGCCTTTCTCTTTGCCTCCACCGCTGTAGTGCTTACAGGGAATGTATCAATCAGCTGGCTGCAAGTACCTCCATGACCATACTGGATGCCCTGCTGCCATTTCAGATGCTTACTTTGAACACAAATGGCATCAAGCACCTTGTAGCTGGTGTGGACAACACTAGCTGGTATGGACAACACTAGCTGGTGTGGACAACACTAGCTGGTGTTGACATCATGCGCCATTTTCCGTTGCCACTGTGAATTTGTGCACTGTCAGTGCCTAGCAGGACTTACAAATATCCTTTCAACAGCAGCAGTGTGCGAGGCAGGGGTGTTTGCATGGCCTCTGCATATTGCCTACCCGCTGTTGCACCTGTCAATGGGCTTATGATGGAGGTGCCTGATGAACCTCACCAGTGATAGCAGTCATTAACGGCACAACCTTCATGTTGCCAACTATTCAGTACTACCGGATACAAGCTGTACATCTTCATGTTGCCAACTATGCAGTACTACCGGAAGCTACGTGTACATCGCGGTTCTGATCAAAAAGACATGAACATGGTGCCATGGCCGCTCTCTCTCAGTCAATTATGTTATGAAGCTTGCATGATTCCCCCTCCTACCACCCTAAATCCATGATATGTGATGCTGCAGCCAGCTGTTCAGTGCTACCACACCTCCCCCACACCAAAGTTACACCTCTCACGGTGCCGCCTTCTGCCGCATTCCCCGGCTGATTGATATAATGACATTGCACACCACAGTACTACTGCTGCTGCATGCAGAGGGTCTCCCTCAAAATTTCCCACAATATTTACGCAAGCTGCAGTGCTGGCTTCAAACAGCAGGCTCTACCATTTTTAGCAGTACTTTAGTTTGCACCATGGTACATTGCCTTCTGCTGAAATAGCTGAATAGAAGAGACTCTCTCGATGAGATGTCATCACTAATATTTGATGAAGCAAAGGACATGATTAGAAGGATCCCACTATCAGTCCAGTAGAACTGAGGACCACTCTGGTTAATGTGGTCAAATATGATAATTAAAATATGATTTGATTATGCTGTAGTGCTGTAGAGACATTGCAGGATGATGTTTGTGATTTGGAAAAACAGTTTCGTGACTCTGAATAAGGCTTTCTCAGCATCATCGTGATGACCACTACTAATAGGTAGTAGACCCTCATGTGTGCATTCTGTGGCAGTCATTGCTGAGGCGGGGAATCTAAGTAGGAATGCTAGTATTGTCAATCAGGCTTGGTGATCATTCGTATTATCCAGAGCAATGTCTCTGGTGTGCTCAGGCGGCAACTGCATCGTAGTACTGCTAGCTAAGTGTGGACTTGTGTGACACATTTTAGCGACAGCAAGCCCGTCACTCATGAGACCACTAAGTGGTAAAGTGTACTGTCATGATCATGCAATCATCATCACAGTAGTGTGAGGACACTTTGTTAGCAATACCGCATACTGACTTGGAGACGTCTTCGTTAAGAAAAGTAATGAGCGCTGTGCATGACATCGGTGTAATTTGAATGTGCAGGGATAGTGAGTGTATGAAGGGATAGTGTTGTTGAAAGGGGCTTACTTGCATGCAAAGAATTATGGGCATTAAACAATCAAAAGGAGTGCATGATACTGGTGTTTTTAGGCATCATGATTAGTCAATTAGTCATCATAAAAAGTCAATATTATGAACATCATTTAGTAATCTGGTGTGGATATTGTTGGCCGAGATAACGTCGTAAGTTATGTTAGTTTTGTCCATATTCTCATGAATGGTCATTTGATGTAGCTGGGGTTGATGTAAACTGATAATATGCATCATCTGCTGCCGCTGTTTGATTGACATAGGTGCTGCTGGAACAACAACATCACAACAGCAACAAACATTTCATGGCGGATCCGGAGGACCGTCAGCAGGTCGTGGGGGAGCTTCAGGAGGAGGTGGAGGCACTACAGGCACTGCTGCTGCCCCGAACAGCGCTCCGCCCAGCGGCAGTGCTGCTGTCAACAGTGGTCTGGCGGCTGCATTGGCGGGGCTGACTCAGAGCCAGCTCAACAGCCTGGCAGGATTGCTGGGGCAGAGTAAGCAGAGTGAGATCTAAGTACTTTCAAAGAGTAAACGGAGTGAGATGATTTGAGAACGACTAGTAAAGAGTAAACTGAGTGAAATCTAAGTTCTTGCAAAGAGTAAGCAGAGTGAGATGATCTGAGTACTTGCAAAGAGTAAGCAGAGTGAGATGATCTGAGTACTTGTAAAGAGTAAGCAGAGTGAGATGATCTGAGTACTAGTAAAGAGTAAGCAGAGTGAGATCTGAGTACTAGTAAAGAGTAAACAGAGTGAGATCTGAGTACTAGTGAAGTACAAATCCATGGTATTGTATCTTGTAGATCACAATGTATCTGCAACATTATGGCGGGCCGCATTTTATAGTATGAATAACAAACGCGCTTGTAGAACACAATCTGAAATTATTATTCTGCAAAATCCTGCTTTCTACAACTGGAAGGCGTTTCCAGCCTTAGTTGTGTAATCTTCTGCTCTGTCCAGACGCCTCAGGAACCATGTTTGCTGGAAATTCTGGAGCATCAGCAGCCGCTGCTGCTGGGGGGGCCCCCAGTGCTGCTGCTGCTGCTGTCACTAGCAGTGCCCCGCTGCCTCAGTCTGCTGCAGTAGCAGGTTCCTCATCCAATGCAAGACTGCCTGGCCTCTCTGCAGCAGGTGGGCATGCCACTGGTGCCAATATCAGGCCTGCCGGATTGACAGGGCCATCCCTTACTCAACTTCAACAGCAGGCACCTGATGCTACAGCTGCAGCTGGAGTGCAGCAGCAGTTCCATCTGAATCAACCTCAGCAGTACCACGCGCAGTACCTCGTCGGTTCTCAGCAGCAGGCACCGCCACCTGCTGCTGTTAAGCCGCCACAACAAGTACCGCCACAGATGCAGCAGCAGGTCGTTAATAAGCAGCAGCATACAGGTCTACAGCCACCTCATCAATATTCATCATCTGTTGGAGGAGCAACCAATAACCACCATCTCCAGGCAGCAGGCCCCGCATCACAGCATCCACAACCACCACCGCCACAGCAGTACATGATGTTGCAACAACAGGTTGCTGCACCTCCTAACTATCAGTACGAGCAGCAGCAGCAGCAGCATCTTATCATGCCCCCTGCCAACAATACTTCCTACCAGCAGCAGCAGGTCTCCACTACTGTACCCGCCGCCTCTCACTCTACAAGCAGTGTACAGCAGCAGCAGCAGCAGTCAGGAGGGTCCTCTAGCCAGCAGATGTCACATCATCAGAGTGCCGCTTCCGCCATTGGTGTATTACTGAATAACAGCAGCCTCATGGCACTACATCATGCAGTACAGCAAGTGACCTCGTCCAATCATGCACCTCCACCCTCAGATACCTCGTCTGCTTTTATGTCATCTAAGCAGCAGCAGCAGCAGCTTGATGGCACCTTCCAGCAAATAGCTGGAGGCACTAAAAGTGTTGACCCTTCATCAGGTTTTCCAACGCCTTCATCTTTTGCGGGAGGATCATTCAGCGGGGCGGCACCAAATAACCAGCAGCAGCAGTACTTCAGCAATCCGCCTCCCCGGCAGATAATGGTTCAACAGACAGGTCAGCAGCAGCAGCAGCACTTCAGCAATCCGCCTCCCCAGCAGATAATGGTTCAACAGACAGGTCAGCAGCAGCAGCAGCACTTCAGCAATCCGCCTCCTCAGCAGATAATGGTTCAACAGACAGGTCAGCAGCAGCAGCAGGCACATGACCCTTACACAAATGCAAGCCATCTGCCTTCCTCGTTTGCCAATGGATCCAGTCACCAGGCAGGCCCACCTACTAGCGCACCTGCACTGCCTGCTGCTCTCCCTCTGTCTAATGCTGCAGTCTCGTCTCAGCAGCCTCCGCCCCACGCACTATCGCCTGCTGACAATGCAACACGTCATCTAGTGGTGGATGGACTGCCTGCTGACATCTTAAAGAGGGAGGTGGCACACATCTTCAGACCCTTCCATGGCTTCCAGGTACCTGCTTCATGTACCTTAGGGGGGTTTGTGAAGTGACAAATGACACCAGGCAAGGTTCCTTGAACACTAGTATCACCAGCGGCAGATCACTAAGCTAGCACAACAGGGAAACTAACTAACTAACTAAGTAACTAACATATCATTTTGGTGGTAATTGAGTGGGCCTTTTTACAAAGCTGCAGAATAGGACTTTATCATGCCCCGCTTCTTTGTCGCCATGACTCCTTGAATCAGACATCACTCGTCACTATCCTCCTCCTCCTCGTCATCAGGGTTTACGTCTAGTGACCAAAGAGCGACCAGGCAGGCTGGGTGTGAGAGTGACCAAAGCTTACGTAGATTTTGACGATGTTGGAGCCGCAACTGCAGCTCTGGAATTGATCCAGGTAACATCACTAGCTGAGCTATAGCTCTGGCATTGATCCAGGTAGCAGCATCACTAGCTGAGCTATAGCTCTAGTGGCATTGATCCAGGTAGCAGCATCACTAGCTGAGCTATAGCTCTAGTGGCATTGATCCAGGTAGCAACATCACTAGCTGAGCTATAGCTCTGGCATTGATCCAGGTAGCAGCATCACTAGCTGAGCTATAGCTCTGGCATTGATCCAGGTAGCAGCATCACTAGCTGAGCTATAGCTCTGGCATTGATCCAGGTAGCAGCATCACTAGCTGAGCTATAGCTCTGGCATTGATCCAGGTAGCAGCATCACTAGCTGAGCTATGATTGCATTGGGGTCTGCTTTCATTGAACAGCTAAATATGCACATTGTATATCAGATGATTAGCTTTCTTAGCTCAGACAGTCTGAACATCCATCCACATGAAATGCAAATTGTAAGCAAGCATGATGACTAAGCAGGTTGTGGGTATTTTTAAATTGGTAGTGACTATGTCCCCTTCTTTAAATTGGTAGTGACTATGTCCCCTTCTTTAAATTGGTAGTGACTATGTCCCCTTCTTATTTCACCCTCTGGCTCTTAATTAGGGTTATGTTTTAGACATGGATGAATCAGACAGTGTTGTCCTCCGCCCCAAATACATCAAGCCGGGGGCGGGGGCGGGTCTGTCAGCTACTAGAAGCAGTCAACTACCCCAGCATCAGGAAGCAGCTGCTGCTCTGCTGCCACCACATCTGCAGGGTGACCAGACTTCAGCAGCAGGGCCTGCCCTCAGTAGTGCGGGGATGCCAACGCCACTGCTCCTGCACCAGCAGCCATCAATTCAGTACCAGGAGACCACCATGAGGCCCCTGTCAGCTACAGCGGATCAGCTACAACATTTAAGTGGTAGTGGGAGAGAGATGATGTCCCTAGATTATCAACGTGCTGCTCCTAGTCATGGTGTAAGCGGTGAGGCAGACCATATACGATATCAGCAGCAGCAGCAGCAGTACATGCATCATAGTGAGAACCGCAATATGGATCCAGCAATGAATCATCTTCAACATCAGAAGCAGCAGCAAGGTACTGTTCATCACAGTAGCCGTACTGCAACTAACGAATCCTTTGATGGATTCCAGCAACAGCATGAAGGGAGAAGCAGTGGGGGTGTAACAGGGAGGGGAGGTGGCGGCAGCAGCGACAGCTATCTTGGCAGCGGTGCCCTGCCACCTGCATCAAATGGATACAGAGGAGGAGGTGCGATTGGTCGTAGAGGCCGTGGCAGTGGTCTTGGTGGCGGCAGGTTGTCTGGAGGCCATGCTGAGAGGGGGGGCATGCAAAGTGAGGGTCATGACATGGTTAGCAGCCAGCCGCCTTACTCTGATGATATAACGGGTGAGCGTTCAACAAGTCATATGATGAGTAATGGAGGTGGTGGTAGAGGTGATAGGACTGGATATCCAGCTGGTGACGATAGAAGTGGATCAGGTGCTGCTGGTAGTGCTTTCAGAGGCAGAGGACGAGGGGTAGGGTTTGACAGGGGTAGAGGGCGATCAGGGGGCAGCGCTACTACCAACAGTACTAGGGGTCGTAGTAGAGGTATTGGCAGAGGCGGGGGGCACTGAAGAGTCCCATCAGATCAACTGAACTAGATATGCCGCCACTAGGAGTTCACTGAGATGAGGAATTGAGCTAGAGGACAAATCACCACCGATTATACATTCATGATACTTTCATCTAACTATCGACAGCAGAAGTGTTTTTGAGATTTTGATTGTGAATCATGTTTGTAACTGTCTGTGCATGTGTGGCATGATTGCTACCTACATGTCAGCACTACACGAGCGTACTATATAAATGTATCTGCTTTATGAACGAAGCAGTTTCAGGATGGATGGGTAGGATGTTGAAAATACTTTCCATCACGAAAATGAAAGATATTCAAGCAATGACATAAAAAGACTTCCATTGCTACCAAACATGCTGGTTTCACATGCTGATCTGACGTCATTCCCATAATGTTAAGCATGTGATTCAACCCCCCATCCTCTTCCATGTCAGTTTGAACTTGTACTGTGGCTTTAGTTTCCAGCCCAGACCTATCATTTTTACATAAGCAGATCATGACAAGCATCTCTTTTACATATCAAACGTTCTCCCTCATTCCAGGAATGACATCTAACATGCAAAGGCGATCCTACGATGAATATCAGAGTATGGCACTCGTCTAACATCTTCCTTCATACACGAACAAAACTGTGTAGCAGGAGCCAAGAATCCCTGGCCCGTGAATTATGGATGTGACAAAAAAACACCAAAATATCTGACATTCTGCATTAGCACGAAATGTATAAGAGCTTTCAGTGAGAAAGTTGTCTTGCCGTACTGATTCACTCACAACTGTTTCCGAAGGTATGTGGGGAAGTACTCGAATTAAACTCATAGAAGAAGTATTTTTACCATCTTGCTGCATTTAGACAGGGCTTGATACACATGGCCGAGGCCTCAAACTTTTTGACAGAGCCAGCGTACAGCCAAAAGTGAGCATGCAAAAAATGCCAATTTTATCATGATCTTTAAAATAAAGTAAGCCGCTGATTGCAGGTTTAAAGTATCTAGAGCAAAAGAGGTCATTGCAGCTATCTTGAAAACAAGGTTGACTGGGGCAGCTTACCACGCTGATAATACGTCCTCTTGGGCGAGAGAGATAGCAGATGAAGTCAAAAAACGATTGAAAGGTGTCATTAATGTCCTTTGCAAAGCAACAAAACTCTCTCATCTGCGCTCAGTCTTATTTCTGGTTCCATGATGAGCAAAATCTTCAGCATCCTCATTCTAGTGCATTTTATGACATAGTTATACAGAGCTTCTTGTCTTTACTGTTCCTCATTTACCTGAAATCTGTTCACATACTGTGTAGAAGAGGGATGGACCCGATATAAATATGCAGTACAAGTCTTCATAGGAGAGCAGCGTGGGGAGGGCGTCAGGTAAATCTCACATTGTCATGTAGGACATAGCATTATAGCAACAGTCAGGCCACTCTATGCTCCATATGCATGCGAGCAATGCGTGGGGAGGGCGTCAGGTAAAATCTCACATTGTCATGTAGGACATAGCATTATAGCAACAGTCAGGCCACTCTATGCTCCATATGCATGCGAGCAATGCAGGGCTGCATGGCCTTTCACAGGTACTGAGGGCATTTCATACTGCCTTATTTCAGCTATTTCTAGGCGGTCGTTTCAAAATAAAGTGTCATGTTTGCTCAAATTTGCTTTAATACTAATCCTAACAGCATCTCTGATTCCTGAACAGGCTTGGTTGTAGAGGCTTCTGGGATCCCAAGACCGATAACTTTGCAACAGAGATATTCCAGAATGAGAGCTTGTTCTGCGTGGCCACTGCGTTCGGGGTCTACTTGTATTAGAGCAAGGCAGGAATTACGTAAGGCCCTCGCGTAAAAGTACACCCATAATGTCGGACCAGGCACACCTTTCATCCTGCTACTATACACAGGTTTACATCAGGGGGGAATCAGGAAGGTTATTCAGTTGTGACTACAGACCCTCCAGCAGGCTAAGTGTGCTGAGCACTAGGCTTACTATGCTCAGCCTACAACAGGCTTATCTATAACACCTACACCTCTTGTTTGCATCAGCATGCTGGATGAAATGCAGCAGAGCTTGGCCACACAGTAGTGACAAGTAGTGATGACAATACCAGTTTTATTACAGACTTTGTCAAGTTGTACTAATTGCAGCAACGCTGTAGCACCTAAAGATAAAATAACACTCAACGAGATTGACAAAATAATCTTACTGTGTTCTCACGTACAACTTAGTCTAACACCCTTACTATGGCCAGTGCTGTTGTGATGACAGAGTATGGGTCTCACGTACAACTTAGTCTAACACCCTTACTATGGCCAGTGCTGTTGTGATGACAGAGTATGGGTTTTCAAGCCTTTATGCATGATTGAAACACAAGCATTAAACGCACCATAGACCTCGCCCAGGCAGAGTTCAATTTGTCAAGAGCTACATTGGAGATTTCTCCTGACTCGGAAGATGATGATGTGGTTTATATTTAGGGTTCATGTGGCAGAAATCACCTCGTAGCTGCATGAAGGATCACAGAAAATGAACGGCCCCTCAAGACATGGAGCTGCTGGCAGTAAAGAGGAGGCTGGGACAATGAGAAGTCTAATGGCCCTGTCTTCAGGGCAAGTAAAGAGGAGGTTTGAACTATGAGCTGCTGGTTTGATGGCCCTGTCTTCAGCGCAAGTAAAGAAGAGATTGGAACAATGCTGGTCCTGTATTCAGGGCAAGTAAAGAGGAGATTGGAGCAATGCTGGTCCTGTCTTCAGCGCAAGTAAAGAGGAGATTGGAGCAATGCTGGTCCTGTCTTCAGGGCAAGTAAAGAAGAGATTGGAGCAATGCTGGTCCTGTCTTCAGCGCAAGTAAAGAGAAGATTGGAACAATGCTGGTCCTGTCTTCAGCGCAAGTAAAGAAGAGATTGGAACAATGCTGGTCCTGTCTTCAGCGCAAGTAAAGAGGAGATTGGAACAATGCTGGTCCTGTCTTCAACGCAAGTAAAGAGGAGATTGGAGCAGCTTCATCTGGACCTCTCAAGGTATTGCGACAAAGCTTTCCATTACCTCTCTGCTCAAACAGCAGATCGCTGCCCTGGAGCGTTGTGCAATCTGTCACTGTCATCACTGCAGTGTTTCATTCCTCAAGGCACCTACTCTCAAGTGTATCTTACTGACGTCCTGGAGATGACAGAAGAGTTTTAACTCATGGCCAGAGTTGTGAAGGTGAGTCAGACAGCTGTATGGTAGAAGGTGTGGCTTTGTATTTCAAATTATCAAGTACTGTCTGTTCTGCTCCGCCTGTATCAAGGTGAAGACTTAACTAACAGCAGAACATAAGAGAATCTTGAACTCTTTATTAACACGCATTTCTCCTGCTACTTCTTGTAGGTACCTATCGCTCGATTTCATCTTCAAAGCTTGGTTCTCACAAACCTGGTATTATACGCACAACTGGCTGACATTAAGTTGCAGCAGTAGGCAATGTGTGCAAAGAGATCAAGCTGCAGGGTCTCGGAGCACTTATGCGCGACTCCACTCTCCAGTGGCATTTGAAGTGAGGCCATTCTTCACAAGCTATGACTCTGTTAAAGTATCAGAGTATGTTGAACCTTGCTGGTGGAATAGCCCTAACAACTTGTCGATCGTTAAATCATACTAAGGCTGCCCTCAAACTTACTTCATACATGACGAATAGTTTTTTAAACTCCAATTTAAGCATCTCAGGCAGTAGTTCGCCAACTGCTCCTGCGGGTATGCTGTAAGTGTTTTAGAGACCTATATGCACAGGAGAGGCGTGACAGGGCAGTCTTTTGAGGCTGGCAATAGTTATGATGGAAATGTGTTTAGTCAAAATGTGGAGATTTGTATACCTACCTCTGGTCATGGTCTGCATATCAATCATCCTACAAATTATCTGACAACTGCAGGAGCTGTGGCTTTGCCGCCACATCGTTGTTAACCAGGAGCATACCACAGCGTGGCCTCCTTGCTATCCCAGATGCTCTTTCATGCAGCCTAGCACGTGATGCTGTGACTGAGTTCTTAAAGTTCAGTGCAGGTGATGACGGCATGATACAGTAGGTCGCATCAGTAATACAGTTGTGTTAACTTGGGCACCTAGCCTGGCTTATATCTGCTTATACTTGGCAGAAGGGCTGCATGGTACGCTCATGTGACTCTCCACTACTCCTTTGATGATAAGCTCTTCACAGAAATGGTTGTCGGACTACTACTCTATGATGATCGTGACTATGTTTTGTATGCAGATGAGGATGAAGACTGCTGATGATGGCTGACAAACTAATGCTGCTGGTGGGGAGTACCATATATGTTATCTATCTATCTAGCATTAAGCTTCTCAGTGGCATCCTCCACCCCAGTAAGCTCTATCGTCATACTTCTACCAGCGTTTTGATTAGTTGGCCCTCCTCAGAACAGTTTGTGTTAACCTTTAGTACATTGCACATGATATTAGTGATGCTAAGCAGGCTTCATGTGTAGCCACAGCTTAAAGTCATGCACTAATGTATTCAAGCTGCTGTTTGAATTTCACACAATGTGACAGTGGCAGTGCTTACCCACAAGAATTGAGTCTAAGATGCTGGCAACGCTGTATTCTTGCATAGCTTTTATAATCTCCACTATCGCAACAAGTCTGAACTATTTTTACAGAACTGATATTTTTGAAAAATGCTTTCAATGCAACAGGCGTTGTAACTCTTACTAAAGGCATTTATTATGCTACATGCACTAATAGGCGCATGTAGCTAATGTAGTAGCGCATGATGAGCCACAATAATGCGGCTGAGTGTGAAGGTTTTTAGAAGTAATAGGAACAGAAATGATTGAATATCATGACTGCCATGCAAAAGATGAGTCCCCCGGCTGTTCATATTAACATCACTATAGCAAAACCCTGTCCACCCCATACACGTTCCAGGCCCCTGTGCCCTTGATTCTTTCAGTCACAATATTGGCCTCCACGCCATTTATGGTGGCAAAAAGAGCTGGCAACTGTTGTGATGATGTAGTGTTGGATTCTGTTTCATGGGGACTGCTGGCATCGAGCCGTGATGACATTGTTACATTCACTTGATCCATATACGTGGGATTCACTATACTATTGCCAGATCTGAGCTCCTGGCTCATGTCGTCGACCTTTCCTTTAACTGGGAAAGCAGGAGAGAGTCATACAAACAACGATTTCATGACAGTATGTATATGAAGAGCTCAAGTCTGATTTTCTGGAAACAATGACCAATCTAGTGTCGTAGCTGTTAAAATAGGTGCATCTAGGGTGGCACATGACAAGTCATAGCCGCTGTCACTCATCATCGTGTAGTGCTGACATTTCAAAAAGTATTCAATCTTCATGCTAAGAGCAACAGCAACTCACCCTTCAAAGTATGGTGATTTAACACCTGCTGCAACAAGTCTTTGTCTCTGAACAGCTGAGACAGTGTCATGTTCCTGGATGCAGCAAGGCGGCTCCAGGCAGCCTCTGTGGGTGCTAGGAGCACCAAAGGCTGGTCTGGGTTAGAGTACCTTTAGTCAGTATAGTAACATGAATGGTGAAGCTGCTGTTAATAGGGATGATGAAGTACGGAGATAATGTGACATCATTGCATCTGAATAATGTGACATCATTGCATCTGAATAATGTGACATCATTGCATCTGAATAATGTGACATCATTGCATCTGAATAATGTGACATCATTGCATCTGAATAATGTGACATCATTGCATCTGAATAATGTGACATCATTGCATCTGAATAATGTGACATCATTGCATCTGAATAATGTGACATCATTGCATCTGAATAATGTGACATCATTGCATCTGAATAATGTGACATCATTGCATCTGAATAATGTGACATCATTGCATCTGAAAAAAGTGACATCATTGCATCTGAATAATGTGACATCATTGCATCTGAAAAAAGGTGTGTCATTATGCTGATGCAGAGAGTAGTAGCAGACGTAACGAGAGCGGTTGTGTGCCAGTGATTGCAAGTGATGGGGATTAGAGTCCTGAAGGAAACTAAGTTGGTTGGGGTCATGAAGAAGAGCGGTTGTGTGCCAGTGATTGCAAGTGATGGGGGTTAGTGTCCTGAAGGAAAATAAGTTGGTTGGGGTCATGAAGATCATCCCCCCCCCGCCACGCGACTGCCGTCTGTCATCCTTCCTGGTATGAACATGGTATGAACACATCAATCTTCCCTGACTATGACTTCTACCTTTCATCCAGCTGAGACCTCTTGATTGCAGCACTGGTCACAGAGAACAGCCCCATTGGGTTGTGATCCAAAAGATCAAACACAGTCTTGAATTCCGGAAGCATGACCTGAAAAAGAGAGCACAAGCATCTTGAGTCACTCAAGTCCCAATGTAGATGTTTGTAAAGAAATCTTCAGCTGGATTCTGACAACCATGTTATTGAGGGCCTCTAGATTACATAATAGGAATGGCACTGAATATTGCAGTGAAGAAGATAATGCGCTCAGTCGTATAACAATAATAACAAGAGCGAGTGGAAGATCATAGGTTGTCATAAAGCATGTACTGCATATATAGTCGTTGGTACATTGTCAATGATGTAGATTGCACATCTGCCTGCTGGTACATCTGCCTCCAGGACAGCAATATCTCTCCCCAATTCGTCCTGGATACTTGGAAGTGAATCTCCACGCCTAGGCCAAGCATTAGACAGTGCTACAGGTTTAGTATCAGCATCAAGCATTGTCATGTAGAGAAGTAGATAAGTATCAGCATCAAGCATTGTCATGTAGAGAAGTAGATAAGCATCAGCATCAAGCATTGTCATGTAGAGAAGTAGATAAGTATCAGCTGTCAGCTCGTTTTTGTGTAGTACAGCCAACCAATCAGAGCACAGCCAATATCATTTCAGTGCATTATGATACATTTAAATTATAATACATTATCTGTTTATAGTAATGACTAAGTAGGAATTCCAGGATTATGTGCTTGACCTCTGCAGGAAACATCAGTTTTATCATCTCTCAGCATCTTAAACTCCTTATCGGCAACACTGTAGTTAAGCCTGCTTAGGGGCGGGCGCAAACCATGGAATGCATTGCAGCATCTGCAGCATTGACTTGAGCTGCCTTATCATCACTCACCCTTTCTTTATCCTGATGCTGTGACCTGAATACATGACTAGCTTCTCATTCACCTTTTCCTTATCTTGATGCTGTGACCTGAGTACATGCATAGCTTCTCACTTACCCTTTCCTTATCTTGATGCTGTGACCTGAGTACATGACTAGCTTCTCACTCACCCTTTCCTTATCTTGATGCTTTGACCTGAGTACATGCATAGCTTCTCACTCACCCTTTCCTTATCTTGATGCTGTGACCTGAGTACATGACTAGCTTCTCACTCACCCTTTCCTTATCATGATGCTGTGACCTGAGTACATGACTAGCTTCTCACTCACCCTTTCCTTATCTTGATGCTTTGACATGAGTACATGACTAGCTTCTCACTCACCCTTTCCTTATCATGATGCTGTGACCTGAGTACATGACTAGCTTCTCCTCACGTTTGTCTATGCTGTACAAATATCTTGCCTGCGGTGATAATCACAGGAGGCAAGATATGATCTCATGACTACAATGAGTAGGAGCAAACAGGAAAGCATGCCACCTGCGGTGATAATCACAGGAGGCAAGATGTGACTCATGACTACAATGAGTAGGAGCAAATAGGAAAGCATGCCACCTGCGGTGATAATCACAGGAGGCAAGATGTGACTCATGACTACAATGAGTAGGTACAAACAGGAAAGCATGCCACCTGCGGTGATAATCACAGCAATCATGACTACAATGAGTAGGTACAAACACCTGCGGTGATAATCACAGCAATCATAACTAAAATGAGTAGGTACAAACAGGAAAGCATGCCACCTGCTGGCCGAGCTGGCATGACATCGCAAGCAATGGAATGAAAGACCAATAAGCAAGTAGTGCCTACTAACGCTTCTTGGGTAAAGCAATAAAATAGCCCTCAGCTGCTTCTACTAAGCTGCCATGATGTAGCTGCATCATGTAGAGTCATTTACTCTTCACAGTCTCAACACCGCATACTGCAAGCACTTCCAAAGTTTAGTCCAACATTCTTAGGTAGCTCATACATAGCACATGAATGTATGCATGCCATAAGCAGGTTGTGTACCTCATACTCATAGCACATGAACGCATGCATGCCATAAGCAGGTTGTGTACCTCACACTCATAGCACATGAATGCAGGCATGCCATAAGCAGGTCGTGTACCTCATACTCATAGCACATGAATGTATGCATGCAATAAGCAGGTTGTGTACCTCATACTCATAGCACATGAATGCATGCATGCCATAAGCAGGTCGTGTGCCTCATACTCATAGCACATGAATGCATAAATGCCATTAGCAGGTCGTGTACCTCATACTCATAGCACATTATGAATGCATGCATGCCATAAGCAGGTCGTGTACCTCATACTCATAGCACATGAATGTATGCATGCCATAAGCAGGCTGTGTACCTCATACTCATAGCACATGAATGCATGCATGCCATAAGCAGGTTGTGTACCTCATACTCATAGCACATTATGAATGCATGCATGCCATAAGCAGGTGGTGTACCTCATACTCATAGCACATGAATGCATGCATGCCATAAGCAGGTTGTGTACCTCATACTCATAGCACATTATGAATGCATGCATGCCATAAGCAGGTTGTGTACCTCATACTCATAGCACATGAATGCAGGCATGCCATAAGCAGGTTGTGTACCTCATACTCATAGCACATGAATGCATGCATGCCATAAGCAGGTTGTGTACCTCATACTCATAGCACATGAATGCATGCATGCCATAAGCAGGTTGTGTACCTCATACTCATAGCACATGAATGCATGCATGCCATAAGCAGGTTGTGTACCTCATACTCATAGCACATTATGAATGCATGCATGCCATAAGCAGGTTGTGTACCTCATACTCATAGCACATGAATGCATGCATGCCATTAGCAGGTCGTGTACCTCATACTCATAGCACATGAATGCATGCATGCAACAAGGTTACGTACCATATTTTCATGCACGTGATATAAAACGACGGCCTTTAAGCTTTTAGGTTCAGCCAGCAAATCTTCCATCTCCACATTAGCTGCAAACAAGAGCTCACGAAAAGCCTGATGAGGAGGGGACAGCTTATCATGTCATCTCTTTCAGAATGATGATAGATATATGCACTCAATATAATGGAATCATACAAATTGTATGTTTATCAGGGGATATTGTTTGTATTCATGGAGGTAGCATTAGATTCATCTATCAGCATGGACTCATAACCTCAGATATTGAGGATTGGATTTTACCTTGTCAGTTGGGAAGAAGAAAGTGGACATCATGTGAGGATTGGATTTTACCTTGTCAGTTGGGAAGAAGAAAGTGGACATCATGTAAGGATTTTGCATGGCAGTCAACATTCCAGGTACTCCTTCTACAGCTTGCCTCATGAGACTGAGGTCTGGCCTGGCTACCAGTACAGCATAAGGTTCCGAATACGGAGGTCCTGCGGGGGGAGGTGGGGGAGGCGGGGAGGGTGGAAGAGGAGGAGAAGGGGGCTTATGGGGAGGAGGAGGAGAAGGAGGGGGGGGAGAGGGAAGCAAGGGTGGTGAGGGGGGGCTTGGGGGCTTGGGAGGCCTTTTGACCTTTTTTTTCCTCCGCCTTTTCTTGGCTGGAACAGGGGCGGGAACATCATCGTCAGCTAGGGAATCCTGCAAGTTGAATGATGATTTATCTAGTATGCCAGAACGAGACAGGACGTCTGTAGCTGTTGATCCTTGCAGAGACGATGTCAAATCGCTTCCAGCTTCCCCTGCCTCCTCAACTGCAAAACCTGAGACGAACACCAAAAATTCTGAATTAAATTAATGATAGGAGACAGTTGTTATAAACCATCTCACTTGTCCATGTCGTGGAACAAAACAGTAGAGACACGATTGCATAATTGCATCTCATTGAAGATTTTAGAGCACACATCGTTCATATAATGAACTTTTCGAGTACAAACTTAACCGAAACCTGCACACCTTGTTCACACTGCTCAATGCTAAAGTTCGTAAAGGCTTCATTTCTACAGACATTTGATTAGGACATGAGCTTTGGACGTATACATTGCTTCCTGGTTGCAACAAAAAACTCAGATGTGATCTACGAAAGATTTTACGACCGTCTAAGTGAGTCCGATAAGGCAGAAGTTAGAGCAGCATTCTTTCAAGCATCAAGCTCATCGAAACTCTCATTTGATGGTTATGAGCACACAGCAGCTTTCAAGTAAGAAATTCCTATAATTCCTATAATTTACCTATCAAGATATTTGGTACTACCATTCAAATATTCCTCATTTTAATTTTAGCTTCTGGCTTATAATTATATCTCATACAGGAGCGCCCGCTTTGTTTTCACAGTGCATTCAGACTCGGTTTTCTACTTGCTTGGCAGTGGGGAGTATGATGAGCTGTCAGGTATCAGCAGCACTGAGCATTTATTGCATGATTAGGTAGCTTTCAATATTTCCTCAGTCTGATTTGTAAATGAGTTGGACAGATTCTGTTGATTCAAAAGCGAATGGAATGCAGAGTCGCAGCTGTCTTCACTTGTGGGTGTTCTACTCCACATTCCAACCTTACATCCTATCTCCCTGTTAGCGTGCCGCAAATGCTCAAAATTCTATTTGCTACTTTTTTATCCTGTTTTTGCAGTGCATTACGTTCGTAGGCCTTTATAGTGATCATCAATATTTGTTGAAGCATTATAGGATACAGCAACAGGAGTGGAAGCCTCTAGGGCTCAATGATAATGATTTATATCATTGTCAATATGATGGCATGATGATATTCATTTATATCATTGTCAATATGATCGCATGATGATAATGATCTATCAATGATAATGATTTATATCATTGTCAATATGATCGCATGATGATATTCATTTATATTATTGTCAATATGATCGCATGATGATATTCATTTATATCATTGTCAATATGATCGCATGATGATAATGATCTATCAATGATAATGATTTATATCATTGTCAATATGATCGCATGATGATATACATTTCTTGTTAGTTTCAGTTCCATCTTGATGTATGCTGCAAGCCCTTCAATAATCCCATCCTTGTTCATCATGGTGTTCATCAATCATCATATCATTCTAGCATTGTATCATGTTGTTTTGAACATCCCGCCATCCTCTTTCATCATGGTATTTGCAGCTGCTGAGATCTTCTTTCATCATGGTATCTGCAGCTGCTGAGATCCTCTTTAATCATGGTATTTGCAGCTGCTGAGATCTTCTTTGATCATGGTATCTGCAGCTGCTGAGATCTTCTTTCATCATGGTGTTTGCAGCTGCTGAGATCCTTTTTCATCATGGTGTTTGCAGCTGCTGAGATCTTCTTTCATCATGGTATTTGCAGCTGCTGAGATCATCTTTCATCATGGTGTTTGCAGCTGCTGAGATCTTCTTTCATCATGGTGTTTGCAGCTGCTGAGATCCTCTTTCATCATGGTATTTGCAGCTGCTGAGATCTTCTTTCATCATGGTGTTTGCAGCTGCTGAGATCCTACACTCCATCATTGAGGCGCTGTGTGATGTGTTGGGGAGGACCCTTTCAGCAGCTCTGATGATGGAAAAGTGAGCAAGATATTTTCATCGCTCCACTAATTGATTGAATCGATCTGTAATTTCTAATGTACTGCCTGCTTATGTGTACATTTCCCTGTCATTGTCAAGTACTGGGCAATCTGTGATTTCTGATGATTCTCGCTTATATGCACGCGGGGCTACTGTCATTGTCAAGTACTGGGCAATCTGTGATTTCTGATGATTCTCGCTTATATGCACGCGGGGCTACTGTCATTGTCAGGTACACCAAGCTGGCGCTGGTGGTGGATGAGGTTGTCAATGAAGTAGGGTTTAGAACAGGGTTGAGCTCTCAAGTTCAATCAACCTCAACATCTCTGGCTACATAATGTAGTGTTTGTAGCGTTGCTATGAATGGGCATATGATGGTACCTAATCATGAATGGGCATATGATGATACCTAATCATGAATGTGATCAACATTATCACTCTGGCCCAGAGAGGATGCTGTAGGTTGCCCTCTTGTTGAACATACTCCCACTGCTATTTTCCCATGAGATTTTTGGTATGTTGTAACTTTCATGTTGATGCGCCCTAAATGGAGTACCTCAACATACTCGATTGAAAATCTTGTGTTTTTAACACAGGGTCTTCTTGAAGCAACAGATAAAGATACAATTCGCAAGGCCTCTAAGAACAAGGTGATGATGAGACAAAGATTTGTCATCATGACTGCGCAGAAGATTACATCTCACTCAATATTTATGATTCTGAGATCATTCTTAGTAGTCATAAATTCTCAAACTTTCTCAGGCTGTATGGGAATGATAGAGATGATGAAGGAAGAAGTCAGGATTGTCATTTAACAGGTGTGGAAAAAGGCTGGATCATTCTAGTGTTGGCAATGTAGGAAGGTTCACGAATGGATTATTATGAGGAATGAAGCATTACTCTGCTCGTCAGTACCTTCTGCTTGTGACATTCACTGGTTTGCCTTTACTCATGTGCGTGCGTAGTGTGAATTCACTCTTTACAACATGTTTTTAAATACACCATTACCACATGATGGGAAGGTGTCATAGTTTAAACCTCTTATTAAGAGGTTGTTTTTACATTCCTGCTGGCAGATCTTTTGCATGTTGTATGAGTCCTTCAGTAGAGACCAGAGACAATCAGATGATCAGAATTACCTTGCCAGATCAAGCAGGATGAAGGCTGCAAGTATCTCCATCTATTCCAACATCACTAATCAGTCCATCGAATATTCACAGTTGCTTCAGCAGCTAATGCTTATATGGCCGCCAAATTACTTATGCGCACCCTAACGAAGCTAATTAGGTATAGACCTCATCAACAGGTTCCTACCCTCCCTCGAACCTCCCACATTAATTTTTTTATTAGGTGCACGAACAACATTGCGATTGTTCTTTAAGGAGATATGAAGAAGGTCTCCTTAACACAGCAGAGATCTATGATCTAAAGTGTAGATCTGGATCCGTCCCAAACTCATGGACGATGCTTGTTCTAATTAAAGCCATAAATGGTGCTGTGAGCTACTAATATGTTCTTACAATTACCTTGGTTGCGTTAGGTGGCAAATCACCATTTCAGCAACGCATATTCCACCAGGAACCTGATCCTCTCGAGCAGAATGGGTGTTCAAGGGCTCTCGGGACTCCTAGAAAAATATGGTCGAGCACAAGTTGTTTGCCGCCATACTGGATCGCGCTCAACCAGCCAGGAAAATGTCTTGTTAGTCGACGCTCCTGCTGTACAGCAAGTCCTATTAGATCGGCTTGGTTGGAAGCATAACGACTGGAGATCTCCTGCTATTCATGCTCAGCTGTACCACGAGACGTGCCGTTTCTATGCAGGCATACAGCGCTGCGGTCTGCGATGTGTTCTCATTTGTGACGGTGCTTGCAGTCCTGGACTGGAAGCGCTATATGCTTCAATCCAGAGAGAGAGGGTTAATGAAGCTGACCAGCTGGTACCTCCTACTTTGAGCATGGTGATGTACCAAGCTTATCACGACCTTGGTTTGAAAACAGAGACATCTATTCTCAGTGCCGAAAAGCTGTTGCTCGCTTGGTACTATCAGCACAAGGCAGAGGTGTTTGCAGTGCTGACAGATAACTCAGATTTCTACGTTCATGGAGTGACCAGGGTGAGAATTACGATACAGTTTTCCCACTCACTTTAAGCAAAGCTGACTTGAAGATTGTGTTTGAATGTGATTTTTCTAACTTCTACTGGGGCTTGTAATGATCCATGTCTGTTACAAGCTATCTCCTATTTTTCACACTTGAGCTGCGGCATTGCGGCATTGTAGTCACAAAATTAAGCACAATTAACATGGGTGATTCCCTAGCATGTCTCTGATGTTTAAGTACAACTGAATTCTCTGCACGTACTCTCCTCAGGTGGTGCATGTTCGCGACGTAGTCATTGATCCAGAAAGTGTGACCTTGCATGCTTGGAATACACCGGAGCTGTGGCGCAACCTTCAAATGTTTGCATCAAGAAGGGGTACTCGTGGATCGCCTCACATATCATTAATGCAGAGGGCTCAGGTGAGCCTCCCCTCATACTGCCATGATCCTTTGCCACTTCTCCATTAGCTATGTAGTGCACTTGACATCTCTCACAGCTATCAGCCCCCCCCCCCCCCCATTTAAATGCAAATCTTGACCTTATGCTGTCATCAGGTTGCAGCTATCTTGGGCTGTGATGCAGGGAAGGGGATCAGGACTCAGCCAGCACCTGCCATTGCCCCCACCTCAGAAGGGCCTGTCGCAGATGTAATAAAAAAGAGTGGGGCATTCATCCTTTGCCCCAGTGTGGCGGCACAAGAGGTTCTGCTCAGGGATGGTGATCCCCTCCAGCTGTCTTTCTTCAGAAGTGAACCATTATCAGTGAAAGGTTTTGGGGAGGAAGATCTTTCAGCATTCAATCAGGTGATCTTACGCAATGGATCATACTCATTCAATCAGGTGATGTCATGTCATGAATCATGTTCATTCAATCAGGTAATGTTGCGTCATAGATCATGCTCATTCAATCAGGTGATGTTGCGTCATAGATCATGCTAATTCAATCAGGTGATGTTGCGTCATAGATCATGCTCATTCAATCAGGTAATGTTGCGTCATGGATCATGCTCATTCAATCAGGTGATGTTGCGTCATAGATCATGCTAATTCAATCAGGTGATGTTGCGTCATAGATCATGCTCATTCAATCAGGTAATGTTGCGTCATGGATCATGCTCATTCAATTATGTGATGTTATCTCATGGATCATGCTCATTCAATCAGATGATCTTATGTCATGCATCATGCTCATTCTATTCATCTCATCTTCTTATGACTCGCCAGAGTTCAAGACCTGTGGATGCCAGTTTTGATCTTTGATTGCCACTTGTGAGGAATGCATGACTTCTAATAACCCCTCATCATCATTTGCATAATGTCTTCATCATATTGTTGACGTTGTGGTTCCTAACTCACAGCATGCTGCATGCTGGAAGGGTTACGTTATTTAAGTGTTTAGATCAATTTTGAAAAGCTGTTGTTTCTGCTGCTTCAGGTGGTTGAAGGGTACTTACAGGATGACAGGGCTGCAAGAGGTGGCGCCTCTGCACTAGCCTCTCTTAGTCTTGCAGGGGCGCTTAGTGTCCCTTGGCTGGGTGCTGCTCGCAAGCAGGTGAGGGTAGCGGTTTGCACAAATACCTGGACAGATTGCAAGGCTGGCCGCTTGTTACCCTGATATAGTGCAAATGAATTGCCTGTCTGGTAGTAACCTTCATCACTTTATTGCACAGCAATGTCATGATTGCCTGTCTAGTAGTAACCTTCACTTTACTGCAAGGCAATGTCATGATTTCCTATCTTGTAGTAACCTTCACTTTACTGCACAGCAAGGTCATGAAAATATACTCCTTGTTGCTCTACACATCGTTGTCCATACTTCTGAATTTGATGAGCTGTCATGTCCACTACAGTACCTATCAGAGGCAGCAGGTGCTATACCAGAGCTGATGACCCAGCTTGCCTTCCGGGGCTTTGCCTGCCTCCCAGTTCCGGAGCCCTGGTGGAACCAGCTGCGTGGCTTAGGTGCTGTCATTGACAAGGCACTGTTCAGTGCCAGTGTGGGCACCAGGCCAGGGATACCCTATGCCCTTGAACCCAGCACTTGTACCCTACATCCCCTCACATCCGATGCAAGTCCCTCATCCTTGAACAATGGCAGCAGCTCAGATGCTGCTAGTCCTTCTTCTCAGCACTGGTTTGAGCCCTCTTGCCAATGGCCAGCTGTTCAAGTCTCTTCACAAACCCTGGCTGATGACCCTACTGTTAGCTCATGGAAGGACCTATTATGCAGCACTGCTGTTGAGACAGCCGTTAAGATCCAGGAGACACTCTCTGATCTCCCACCAACTCTAACTCAGTACTCTGCCCTAGTCCTGCATGCCTGTCAGCAGCTGACTGCTTTGCAGCTGCCGGCAGCTTGTGGAGAGGAGGAGATGGCTCATGTCGTCAAGGAGCAACTGAAGGCGGCAAGGGCGCTGCTGCTGCCAGGAGTGCCAATGCCTGAACAGCTGCTTTTAAGTGCTGCTGGCAGCCAATATGAAAAAGAGGAGGCAGGTGCTGAGGGGGAGGTGCTGTCTAGGTCCTCTCTTCAGAGACCGTTGAATGTGGGAAGTGGGCTCAAGGAGGAGGACTGGGATCAGATTGATGATGATGAGGTGGGTTACGCTCTTGCATCTAAGCGGGATAGTTGTTAATTTGCAACGTTTTAGGGGACAACAGTCTTCAGTCCCGTGGAGAGAGATTATGTATGTGCTGCCATGGATGTTGACTGTCAATGAAGAGGTCAATCAGACAATAATCAGCAACCCTCCAACTTAAAGCTGCTGGGAACATGCTGCTGCTGCTTTCCCTCCTTGAAGGTGGCACTAGGCAAGGTGCGCAGCGGAGCCGGCTTCATCTTGATGGGCAAGGTCCGCTCATACAACATGACAGTGCTGGTGGCTGCAGCTTCCTTGGAGCTTCCTGCGGTCAGGCTGTTTCAGATGATGTACAGCGCCTCACTGAGCGTGGAGGGAGCTGCTGGGAGGTGAGACAGCATCTGCTGCTGCTGAAGCTTTCATAATCTTATCCCAGCTCTGCTATCATGCATTTCACAATTCATTTTCTTATCCCAGCTCTGCTATCATGCATTGCACATTTCATATTCTTCATGACTCAGCACTGTACCCAACCTGCTAAACCTTTCACTTTTTCAATCTTCTTTCATCGTATCTTGGAGACTCCTTCAAACTCAGGTGCTGGGGTTCTCTTGCCAAGTCATGCTTCCCTCCTTCAAACTCAGGTGCTGGGGTTCTCTTGCCAAGTCATGCTTCCCCTCCCAGCACTCAGCCCTCACTACGGGTGACAAGGCCGCCTTGAAGGCCCGTGAGAAGGACATCAAGGCACTAGGCAGCTTCACTGACCTTCTAGCAGGGCTCCGGAACCAGAAGGATTCTGTGGGTCTGGTAGCAGCAGGTTGGTTCCAACAGCTGCTTGCCTTTGTGGAGAGTGGAGCAGTGACTGGAAACAGCTCTTCAACCTCTTCTGCTGCTGCAGCACTAGCTCTCTCAGGTGTATGTCGTCACGCTCTTAGAGCTGGACCAGACTCCCCACAATGGAGAGCTGCACAGGTAGTTAACAGGCTGGCAGGGTGTACCTCTGGATTGTGTCTTCTGGGACAAACATTATGCAGGAATGATCCAGTGGCTGAGTAATGATGATCCAGTGGTTGGGTAATGATGATCCAGTGGCTGAGTACTGCAATGTAAAGCCCCTCATTACAAATTGACTGCATAGCCTTTTGGTAGCCCCGTCATATACCAAGCTATATTAAGCTGCCATTTGGAATGGGTAGGAGAACTAGCACCTGTGTACACCTTGATCTGTGATGATGGGTAGGAGAACTAGCACCTGTGTTGTACGCCTTGATCTGTGATGATGGGTAGGAGAACTAGCACCTGTGTTGTACGCCTTGATCTGTGATGATGGCATGTGCCTTAAATATGGTTCCCTGAATCCTCATAGGTCTCTGATGTACACCATGTGCCTTAAATATGGTTCCCTGAATCCTCATAGGTCTGCTGGTCAGCCTCCTCGACCTCACTGAGAGAGCTGGCATTGAGTAATATGTGGCTGTGCAGTAACAGCACAGCTCTGAGCCATGGAGGAGCTCCTATGAGGTACCCTCACCAACAGGAGCTGATGGATATGGTGGATGAGCACCTGAGACAGGTACTCAATCTGCTTTTCAGGTTGCCATCGGAAGATTTGTTTAGTATGAAAATTTTGTAGATTATGTGCACCTGAGACCTATACTGATGCCCAGCTTTACAGCTCAAGGTGCACATGATTTGATTTAGTATGAAAGCTGATGTACTATGAGTGTTGTCAAGTAGGCCTGGAACATTTGCTCAAGCAGTTGGTGCAGTTGTTTAGTATGAAAGCTGATGTACTATGAGTGTTGTCAAGTTGTTGGGCAATGGCTGGAAATTTGATGTTGCAGTTAAATTGATTGGCAGCTGTGTCCCGCTGATGATAGGAGCTTTGAAGCTTTTCTTTCTCTTGCTAGCTTCTCCAATGTATGTCTTGAATCACTATGCTAAGCGATCAGGCTGATGGGCATCATTAGAATGCGATAAATGTGAACACATAAATATATGTTACGCCTTATAGATGGAGGAGGCAGAGGAGTATGTTGCTGCTTTGGCAAGGAGAGGACAGGCTCCAGCTTCTGGCAAAGCAGGAGGGCCAGAGAAGCCCCAGCCCCTGCACATCATCCTCTCCACCCCTACTGGAAGTGGAAAGACGTTCACTGCAGTCATGATGCACTTGCACCTGCTCAGGGTGCCCCCGGCCACAGCACCTGTAGATGCAGGATATGGAGGGAGCACAGGCAAAGGGCATCCGGAGATCATTCTTGTGTATGCTGTTCCCACAAAGCAGGTGAGTGTGAGGAAGCTACCTGTAGAAGGGCATATTACACAGACTCAGGATTCAAAAGGCAGTTTTCTGATTACACTGATCACTCTCTAATACTACCCCAATCCTTCCAATAAAGGGATTATGATGCCTGACAGCTTGTACTTAACATAAAGTCACGAGTAGGTGTCACGTGCTCCTCTTTGCAGCGCTCAGCTTAGTGAATAGTACACAATCCCTCCCTAGGTACTTCTGAGGGTTTAGGGTTTGTATAATAGTACACAATCCCTCCCTAGGTACTTCTGAGGGTTGGCAGAGAATGCCTTGCTCATGGCATTGTGTACTGGACTGCCAGCAAAGCAGGAGGAGAGCTATACCAGGTAATGATGATTGTACCAGGTAAGAAAACTTACGCAGCTTATAGCCTAGTGTCGGTCCTATCAGCACCCTGCACAACATGAAAGATAAGAGATTTCATTAGCGGTCTACTGTGTCTGCATTAGAAAGCATGTTTGGAAGGGGGTGCAAAAGGATCTTCTGGATTGCCTGCTTGTTTTGGGTACTTGATCTCATGACAGCTTCCTGCTTGTCTTGGGCGGTACATGATCTTATATCAGCTTCCTGCTTGTCTCGGGCGGTACATGATCTTATAGATCTTATATCAGCTTCCTGCTTGTTTTGGGTACATGATCTCATGTCAGCTTCCTGCTTGTCTCGGGCGGTACATGATCTTATATAAGCTTCCTGCTTGTTTTGGGTACATGATCTCATGTCAGCTTCCTGCTTGTCTCGGGCGGTACATGATCTTATATAAGCTTCCTGCTTGTTTTGGGTACATGATCTCATGTCAGCTTCCTGCTTGTCTCGGGCGGTACATGATCTTATATAAGCTTCCTGCTTGTTTTGGGTACATGATCTCATGTCAGCTTCCTGCCTTGCTTCACAGGTTCGTCGCCCCTACTCTATTCGCACACAAAGGAGAGTGGGTGCCAAGGCAGGGACCAGCTCCATGCGAGATCAGTTAGAAAGAACCGAGGCGTTGGTAAGACATGCTGTTGATGATGGATACGCTGTTATTATAGATCCAATGTCTTTAGATTAGACTGTCTCTTGATTCATTACCTCCCTCATGTTTCTAGGGCCGAAACAACCATGATCTTGGGGGAGGCACTCCTCACATGATCATCGCAGATGTGTTTGCCGCTGCCGCATTGATGAAGGCAGCTACAGAGGCTAACACTGATGATTGGTACCACTCTAGCAAGATTGTGTTGTACTTTGATGGTGAGACTGATAACACAGATGATTGGTATCACTCTTGCAAGATTGTGTTGTACTTTGATGGTGAGACTGCTAACACAGATGATTGGTACCACTCTAGCAAGATTGTTTTATACTTTGATTGGGGGGCTTGTTTATGTCTTTTTTTCCTATTCAGCATTGGCTTACTAGGAAGGTTACATAAAATAGATGAGGTACAATCAGTCTGCAGGCTCGTACCTTGTAATTGCACGCACATTACGGCTTCACGAGCAACAGTCCGCATGATATCTCATAAAGGCCTGTCTTGTTGCTGCCAGCACTAGGCTCACTTGCACTCAATATCATACGACTCCGGTGATTTGATAAATGTGTGGTACATGCCTTCTGTGAACCTTAGTTTATGGTCATGTCACTTCTTCATCTTCTCCTCTCAGAGCCCAACATGGGCATACACTTGGACCCTGAACTACGGTCTGTAGTGAAGGATATCATGAGATGGGCCCCCCCCACCACTATCCTGGCTTCAGCTACACTGCCGTCGTGGGATCAGCTACCTGTATGGTGGAAAGGCAACAGAGCACCTGCAACCAGAACAGTCATATCCATGGTGAGCTTTAAGATTGTAAGATCCTGCTAGGACTGCTTCTTCCCCAGGAAAGATGAAGAGAGAATTTTTTATTATTGAAATCTCTGCTATGTCAATATGACCTTTGGGCTGTGAATTCTATTCTCAACCTCTAAAACTCACTTATGATCCTTCTTTAATCAAAATGCCTCAGCGGTCCCTTTGCATAAGGCGGTCTCCATGACCATGTAGTATTGACGTCCCTTGACAAACTCTTCACCCACCTCATGCAGGAGCCTTACACTCTTCCGATGTCTCAGCTAGAGGTACTGAAGTGTGAGGACCAGTTGATCACACCCGTCAATATCCTGCAGCTCTTCAGCAGCTTCTCTGAGTTCTCACACGCAGTGTCCAGGAGCAAGAGACTGCGTGTCCTCATCCTGCGGCATCTGCAACCTTCACAAGTAAGCTGGGATAAGAACTGCAGCATTGGTATGAGGAATGCATTGGTACTGGAAGTAAAACCAGCCCTGGCAGAAGAGTACAGCAGGAACATTTATGATGTAAATTGATTTAATGTCGGGTATTCAACAGCTGCATGACATATCTCTCAAGCTCTGGCCACTGCTGTGCTCATTCCTTCAACTATCCTCTCAGGCAAACAGGCTTCTTCTGAGTGATGCTGAAACTGTCCAGTCTCTGGTCAAGGGTGGTGGTGGCAGCAAGGGGGGTGACTCGCAAGGCCAATCTGAAGATGGAAGCAGTGCATTAAGTGTACTGGGACAGGTAAATGTTCCATAGTGGAGGACAGGTAAATGTTCCATAGTGGAGGACAGTTGACTGATCCTTAGTGTAGGACAGTTGAATCATCCCTAGTGGAGGACAGTTGACTGATCCTTAGTGGAGGAAAGTTGAGTGATCTGTAGTGGAGGACATGTGAATGGTCTGTAGTGGAGGACAGGTGAATGATCCGTAGTGGAGTCTAAACAATATGAAACATGATCTATGATTTTGCAGAGTAAACGTAGGTGGAAAACAGGATCACATCTGCCTCTCGCCTCTCATATTGAGTGTTCTGATCCATTTCTGAAAAATTAGTGTCTCTAACAGAACATGTTGTCATGTCGCAGGATGTTAGAAGTTAGTGTCTCTAACAGAACATGTTGTCATGTCGCAGGATGTTAGAAGTTAGTGTCTCTAACAGAACATGTTGTCATGTCGCAGGATGTTAGAAGTTAGTGTCTCTAACAGAACATGTTGTCATGTCGCAGGATGTTAGAAGTTAGTGTCTCTAACAGAACATGTTGTCATGTCGCAGGATGTTAGAAGTTAGTGTCTCTAACAGAACATGTTGTCATGTCGCAGGATGTTAGAAGTTAGTGTCTCTAACAGAACATATTGTCATGTCGCAGGATGTTAGAAGTTAGTGTCTCTAACAGAACATGTTGTCATGTCGCAGGATGTTAGAAGTTAGTGTCTCTAACAGAACATGTTGTCATGTCGCAGGATGTTAGAAGTTAGTGTCTCTAACAGAACATGTTGTCATGTCGCAGGATGTTAGAAGTTAGTGTCTCTAACAGAACATGTTGTCATGTCGCAGGATGTTAGAAGTTAGTGTCTATAACAGAACATGTTGTCATGTCGCAGGATGTTAGAAGTTAGTGTCTCTAACAGAACATGTTGTCATGTCGCAGGATGTTAGAAGTCTCAGAGAATCTATCGAGCCAATCCTCCTTGGTCTCGACTCCAAGGCGTTTGAGGAGCTCAAGCGTGAGTGGTCTGCATCAAGCCGACCTGCAGAGAATGGGCTGCGGTCTGTCATCTCTAAGCAGGTGACTACAGCTAGATGCATCTCTAGGCAGGTGACTACAGCTAGATGCATCTCTAAGCAGGTGACTACAGCTAGATGCATCTCAAGGCAGGTGACTACAGCTAGATGCATCTCTAGGCAGGTGACTACAGCTAGATGCATCTCTAAGCAGGTGACTACAGCTAGATGCATCTCTAAGCAGGTGACTACAGCTAGATGCATCTCTAAGCAGATGACTACAGCTAGATGCATCTCTAAGCAGGTGACTACAGCTAGATGCATCTCTAGGCAGGTGACTACAGCTAGATGCATC
>BEGY01000052.1:123896-141716 GCA_002335675.1 Chlamydomonas eustigma | reverse complement strand
TCCAGCACCCAAATATTATTGGTCATCAAGCATGATGTGCATTATTCCTAGTTCTGACACTAGGCAGGCATACCGTGCAAGTGCAAAACATTCACATAAGTCAGGGCACAACAGAGATGGCCTTGGGGCTCACCATCTACGTGGAAGCTTCCACCCTCCATTACAAAGGGAGCTACGTAACCTTGTTTGATGGTATCGGAGCAGTAGGCCAAGACCTACCTAAGCAATAAGCACTCTGCTTACTTGACATGCCACAAAGAGCTTCAGTAGATGGATGCAATTTCTTAAAGTGATTTAAAATAGAGTGAGCAGCTAAAATAGCTGGTTGTATGCAAGTAACCTCTTGCATTGTTTAATGTGTTACACATTATGGTACAAAGAGATGATGATGAAGATGATGATAATGATGACGATGAGTTAGTTATAGCTGTATATTTGTACTTCTTGTGCCTCACATTACTAGCCACTTTGTTGTCCTCTGCATAGTTGCTGTACAAGCCTCCCCATGCATTGAACTGCCAGTCCACACCTGACGGATGAAGTAGACCGAGCGGGTAAAGGACAAAAGCTTGACAAGTTGTAAACAAAATTCAAAACACTGAGACCTAAGGACCACATTTGAGTTGCAAAGGCCGCCATTAAATGGTCTGCGAGTCAGAATGACAATACCTAGTAGGTACCTTATTAACTTACACACTTTGCAGAGTCTATGTCTGTTGTGATTGCATTCCTAAGCAACAAAGAAAAAACTCTCAGCAAAATATCAGTTCAGGCTTATAATGCAAGTGTGGGTGCTGACCTGCTTATTAGCAACGACATCACGTGATGTGCCGTTGGAGATTGTTGGGTGATGTCGATGATTACCTGAAAGTTCATCGTCGCCACCTGCTTGACTTTTTTTAAGTAAAAAAGTAGGACCCATGTCTCTCATCCAGGCATCGTTGGAGTCAATTTTTGTGATTGTTACGTTCTGCAGACCATTAAGATGCTGCTTTGCATTATGCATGTCCTCAGATCTTACTCCAATTACAACAGGCTCAAAACGGGCGATAGCTTTAATAACTGCTGAGAATGCCTCCCTTGCAGGCGCTGCACCTTTTCGCCAAACGTCTAAGCGATGTGGCCACAACATCCAGCAGCGTGTATGTGGAGCCCACTCCGCTGGCATGTACCAACCGAGGGATTTTGGCAGAGGAACAGATGACATGTAGGTTTGATCCTAACGAATGAGGGTGTATCAAAATATGCTAATGAAACATGCTTGCTTTCATGTCTACACTTCGGGAAGCTCTCGTCGACGTTCCACTTCAACCGGAATAAGAGTGGCTCAAAATAATCCAAACTGGTACAAACGAATTTCCAAAACCTAGATTTCAAACACAATGTTTGCTTTCTGAGAATAAAAAAGAACGTAACATTTTCCAAAAGGAACCTCTACGAATTCAAGCTCTGCATGCAATGGGTCCTGTTAAGTCTTCACTTTGACTTGCTGATCCCTAGCCGTGCTAAAAGCTCTGCACTCTCAGCCTTTATACTACTTATTCTTGCAGCATTCTCTTCCCGTGCAACCGCTGCTTCTTGTGCCAGCCCTTGACGAGCAGCAACTGCTGCGGCCTCTCTGTCTCTCTTTGCAGCCTATGAGGATGATAAGATGTACCGACCAGGAACAACAAAACTATCACCACATCAATAAAATAATTCTCTACATGATATTGAAACAAACCTTTGACAAGTCAACCTGGATCTAAGAGCTCTACTAGACATCACCTGTTGCCTCGTATCACTATCCTGGAGGGCACTGCTTGCAGCGCTGACAATACTCTTTTGCATTAAAAGACTGTACACCTCCTACTTCAGGCAGGGAACAAATAACAGCAACACCTTTGGTTTCACAAGGGTTTGATAAACAGCCATTATTAAATGAACATCATAGCAATGTAGTGCTATATATAAGTTTTTCTTTAAGCTTCAACCACCAGGCGATACAGGTTAAGGAATGATCATGAGCAATGAAATGGTTAGTAAGATACAGCATTCAAGTAATTGGACACTAGGGCAGACCATCATCTTTACCTGCAGCCCAAGCTCTTCTGCGATGTCACAGGCAGACTTGCCAGTATCTTTGCTGGCAACCCCAGGGTCTGCTCCATGCTGAAGCAAGCAACGTACTGCCTCACGCTGATCCTCCCGGGTTGCCACCATGAGAGGGGTAACGCCTCCCCGAGTCTCAAAGTCCACTTTGGCACCTCTGTCCACCTAAGCATTACAACAGCATCTCCTTGTTCTCAGCGTTTCAGTTACATCAGCCTTCGACGACTAGAAACGACATGTAAGGTTCATGAGCTCTAACAGTGTTATGACTTGACAGACTAGGTAGTCACAACAGAATCTCTACACTCTGATAAAGATCTGACACAAACGACACCTCAGCATAAAGACATCTATCACATCATTACTTCAATCTTCACGAATTTTAAAGGAGGTGGTGACTATCACAGTTTGGGAGATTCTCACAGAAACCTTGAGATTTTAGATCTGTGAGAGGTACATACCAGCATTGTGATGGTGGAGACATCGCCTAGGCTAGCAGCAGATGTGAGAGGTGTACCTCGTGCTGTCTCCATGTCCAGGTCAGCACCTGCGTCTACCAAGGCCATGATGCACTCCCCATCTCCACTAGTGATGGCTGCACGAAGTGGATAGTTTCCTGAAGTACTTGGGAAATTTGGATCTGCCTTGTTCTGCAAGAGAAGCCTTACGAGTTCGACGTTGCCTCCCTCCGCTGCAGCGACCAATGGCGTTAGCCCTAAAGAGTTTTTGCAGTTGATGTCGATACCACCGATTGTAAGGATTGCACCTAAAGCTGTCTCATCGTTGGCACGACATGCCTCTACTATCTCGTCATGTCGAGAATTTTTAGGCTTGGACATATTATCGGGCCTTGAAGAGACTTTGAAGAGTACTCATCATGTACACTGGTAGGTAGCGAATTCACCTGCATCACGTCCTTCCCAATTCCACTAAAAGCATACTTCAAGTTACTGAGCTCCGGAGACAACAATTGTACTTCATTATGTTCAAAGAAATGTCCAAATTACTAGTCCTGAATCATATTTTTGGTATTCCAATGAGTAGATCGGCTTTGGTGGGTAACAGATATGGTCGCAGCAGCTTTGTTAAGACAGTTGAGTAGCCTTGCTCTTTGGCTGCCAGTAAACGATCCAGTTCAAGCGCTGTTTTAGCTTGAAGTGCAAGATCTGGGTGACTGTGCTCCTGCTGTCTTAGAGGGGAACCACTTTGAGTGTGCAGCCTGTTCATCACACTGCTATCTAGACTCATTGACTGCTCTTCATCATAAGATGAAATTGCCTTGCTCATATGATAAATGCTTCTGCATGAGCTGTAGTGACTGATATCCGCAGCTTTGGCAAGTAGTTGGTATGCCTTGTCTGCATCCAGCAGCCCTCTCTCAAAGGAGGAGCCTAGCCAACTTAATCATCAGGGATGAAGATATGAGTCATGAACTGTCAAATCCATCATTCAGGGTAAGACTAAACAGGAAAAGGCTCATTGAAAAGGAGGCTTAAAGCAACATGGCCAGTGTGCAAGCAGTCGTATTTTAATTAATGCCCTAAACCCTAAACCTTAAACCCTAAAAACTCACTTGGAACGGGGTCTTGGCAGGAAGTCTTGATTGAGGCTAACTTGGTCAATTTGCTCATTGTCGTTTTCAGATGCTGAAGAGGATGACACTTCTATCTTACCAATACAACATGGGCTAACAATGAAAGCCGCTCTACATTGCTGAGCCTTCAGCATGGCCCAGTCTGAAGCAGAGCCACAAGCATGCAGCGCCAATGCTACATCAAACTCATCTGCAGGAATAGTGCGTCATGTTTAAGTTATCAAGTCTGAATTGAGTGCATTGCGAATGCACTTTGATGCAATATGTAGCTGAGGAATATAGTAGCTGAAGACTCACATCCCTCACTAAGACTATAGTAGCTGAAGACTCACATCTCTCACTAAGACTTTAGTAGCTGAAGACTCACATCCCTCACTAAGACTATAGTAGCTGAAGCCTCACATCCCTCACTAAGACTATAGTAGCTGAAGACTCACATCCCTCACTAAGACTATAGTAGCTGAAGCCTCACATCCCTCACTAAGAATATAGTAGCTGAAGACTCACATCCTTCACTAAGACTATAGTAGCTGAAGCCTCACATCCCTCACTAAGACTATAGTAGCTGAAGACTCACATCCCTCACTAAGACTATAGTAGCTGAAGCCTCACATCCCTCACTAAGACTTTAGTAGCTGAAGACTCACATCCCTCACTGAGACTATAGTAGCTGAAGACTCACATCCCTCACTAAGACTATAGTAGCTGAAGACTCACATCCCTCACTAAGACTATAGTAGCTGAAGACTCACATCCCTCACTGAGACTATAGTAGCTGAAGACTCACATCCCTCACTAAGACTATAGTAGCTGAAGACTCACATCCCTCACTAAGACTATAGTAGCTGATGATTTCAAGAGCAGCGATTTCACATATAAGAATTCTGCAGGACAGGGAGGCCCTGATCATTAGACTTCTGGGACTGAGCTGCACCTATTTCACACCTTCATACTTCTCGATCCTTCCATGACTTGCCGTAACGTTCCTCAACCCAGCTTGCAGAGCTCGAGCTCTGAGAAGCATAACTGCAGCTTCCTTAAAATCGACAGCATGGAATTCACACTCTGGCATCATGTAAGCTAGAGGCAGGACCAAGTTCCCACTCCCACAACCAAATTCAACAATTTTGAATCTAGATCTCTGCCTATTACCATGCTCAAAGGCCGCCCTCAGGATTTGCTGAAGAGCTATGTAAAATGACTCCACCTTCGTATGAAAACACGTAGTTGCTTGAAGCAGTGCATATTTGGTTGGCTTAGGTTATTTGATAAAACTCATGGTGAATTATCATCATATACAGAAGTCATGAGAATGTTTGTTAAATAACTAGATGCAGAACAAGTAATGATGCAGACAACTTCTTACTTGAGCTCTTTTCCTCTGGACACGCAGAGATTGTCCCCTGCTACTAATACAAGCTAGATCTCCATAGTGGCGGTTATGACCAAAGCTATTTGCAATAGCTGCTGATGCTGCAGCTGTAGCACCTGCCCCATTATCATCATCATCGTCATCATCAGCAGTAGCACCTGCCCCATCATCAGCAGCAGTAGCAGCTGCGATGACATTTACTACATCATCACAACTTTGTTCAAATCCCTTCTGTAAGTGCAGCTCCATTTTTGCCTCAGGGCGATGGCCATCATCTTCATCATCTTCAATACCCTCCCCAGAAGCAGCACTTTTAGAAGCAGCCTGGTGGACAAGATCCTTCAACAGCCTCCTCTGCTCATTTCCCTCAGAAGGCTGGCAGGGAGCTGGGACGGTAGCCCAATCAATGTCCTTGAGCTCCTTATTAACCTTCTCAGCTGACTGCGGTACAGCTTTGGAGTCTCCTAAAGGTAGTGTGGTCAACAATGGTTCCACTAGAACCTGGTCATAGCCTTCTGATCCCATTCTTGTGTGGAAGAGCGGAACTAGAGGCTGATACTGCTCCTGTAATGAGCGCCTAGTAGTAGTAGTGTTGCTTTGAGGAGGTGTGAGCAAGGACAGTATTCTCTCCAGCTCCTGGCCCTTTCTCAACAGCTGTGCTCTCCTACTTTACACAATACAGGATATTTCATGTATATCTGCTGCTGTGCAACATGATGCCACTGCAGTTAGCATGAATTGATGAAGTACTGTCCAGAAATGGGTTCCTTGCCCAGAAAATTTGCGCCAACATTTTGGGAGTTAAATAAAAAAATTAAAACATTTGACAAGACTTATGACTTACAAATGAGTCCACAGAATTTGTTTTAGCAATTTATATCAATACATAGACCTCAAACAGAAACAACGTAGTTATCCTGTTTTTTGGTATCTCTTTGTTATGTGAAAAATCTGAAGTGCTCATGTACATAACAGCAGATCCTGATTAACCACATAATTTGACTGATTCTAGTATCAGGTAGAGCATTTGCGCTCACCTTCTCCTTTGCAAGTGCTGGCGATGACTGTGTTGCTTTGAATTTAATTGCTCTCCTTTACTGTCTTTCTCAATTGAACCATGACTTTGAGTAGTGGCATCAAGTTGATAAGCACTTGAAATACGACCTGTGGTAGCCGCAGTCTGTGATGATGAATGTAACGATGACGGCTGTTGCTGTGAAAGCCATTGCAATTTAGTTCTGTTCAACAATGCCTGTGGCGCTAGAGAGACTTGAATTGAATGACTCAGCAAATACCCTGCAACCAGAATCAGTTAATATGTGATGGATGATAAGTGTGTGTACAATGCACACAAATATACCCTGCAACTAGAATCAGTTAATATGTGATGCATGATAAGTGCATGTTCAATGCACACAAATACCCTGCAACCAGAATCAGTTAGTAATATGTGATGGATGATAAGCATATGCACAATGCCGCATAAGGCATGAATCAAGAAAATCCTCCATTGTGGATTGATATGAATTTGATGAGAATGAGATGAGAAGGTTGAAGCACATAATTCATGTATTGGGAGAGACCTGCTTTCTGCTAATGACCAGTCAGCCTGCACAATGCTTCTCACCAGTAGCAACAGACTGCTGTTGAATTACAAGCATAGTGGCCTGGGCTTGGTGACATGAAAGGCACCTGATGAATCCATGTCCTGCATGGTCAGCTCCAGAGGCATCACCCTGTGCAGGATGTCACTAATTGATGTCACTCTAATCGTGTCTTAGACAGTCTGTTTAAAAAGAAATTGATACTAAAGTTTATTCAGCACACTAGTTGGGTTCTCGCATATTCTCACCCTCTGCTTCTTGGAAGGCTGTGGGATGTGAATCTCAATAGAGTTGACTGAGAGCACTTCACCCACAATGGCCTTTAGTAGCCAATCCTCAATCTCATTCCTTTTCAGAGACCATGGCAGTCGACGCACCCACACCACACTTTTATTGACGGCAGCATTGCTCTCAACAGGATTGTCGAGTCCCAATAAAGTCTGAGTTGGAGCTTCTGTCTCTACAGCCTTTACTTTATAAACCATGTGTGATCGAAGCAGCAAGTAACCTCTTGTCTCAGCTGTAAATATACTGGTCTTATCTGATGATCCCCACTGCAGGACACTTTTCCTATAACTGTTTATCCATTGCTCACAAGCATGGCTTAGACACTTGTTGTGGATTCTTCCGATCATGGACCAACTGTTTGCTTGCAGTTTCTGTCCTTGGTGACTGATAGACGAAATAATAAAATTACTAACTGTAATCACATTGCAGTAGATGTACGTAGCTACATCAGCTCAAACAAACTATGAGGGGTAGTCCCTCAAAACCCGGAGAACGAGTTAGTATTATGCTCTGCTGGATTTACGAGTATGTCTACATTGCGCTCTGAAGCGTCATATAAACACAGCTAACATATACGAGTAAGCGGTCAACTGATTTTACTGGAGGGATCTTACCATTGCATCATTTGTCCATCATTCGTAAGTATGGATTAATGTATGAACATCAGGAGAGCTTGAAAAAGCGTCAAGCATTGCAGATCTGTAATGATTTAAACACGCTCTGAATCTTTGAATGCACTAATTCCACCTCAAACAATATTAAGTCACCTCTACCAAATTAGAGGCACGAGTGCTTTTCTTTCTCTGGGGTAGGTATCGGGGAACATATTTATATACCAGGCATGTGTTGCGTTAGCAGCCAGGACTAGGTTTAATACCTGCATAACGCAGATCACGAAATTTGAATTTAGAGAGCAGTACTGACTCAAAGGACAAAACACATTGAACCTTGTGCTGGAATACCAGCTATATATATGAGCATGTTGTATATCAAGTTGAAAAATTTCATTCCTTAAATCGCTCTTGAGAGGAATACCCAGTTTGAGCCTTCACACTTTTTAACACCTCAATTATCTCACCACCCAACCCAGCATTAGCCATGCATTCACACGCCCCTCAGCCAAGAGCAATAGCCCAAGGTAGATCAGCACCTCCCCAAAGTAGTGAGGACAGCTGACCAGCTCGAAGAGACCTCCATGAGGGATCAAGTAATGACTGACTGTGTCGGTACCTGTCACAGCAGTAAGGATATCACATCCTTCAAGAGCTGCTGCTCTGGAGTCATGAAACTACTACCAGTGTATATTGATGGGATCCTATCCCGAGATGTATCATCCCAGAAAGTGTCATCGCCATCACCACAAAGATCATCCTGTAAAACAGTGTCCTGATCATGACAAAAATGATGTGTCATCAGTGTCATCCCTGACAGGACCCTGCAACTCATTTTTTCACCTGCCTTCTGCAGTAGGAAGCCTTACCGTATTTGCTAAACGACCTCTTAGAGAGACGAGCAAGCGCTGTATGGGACCAGCATTGGATAATGTTGCCACTCAGGAATATAGCCAAGCCCTGCACACATGATGATGTCATCACAGTGCATTGAATCCTAAGGGGAAACTGAGGCCTAAAGCATAATGCTATCTCAGTAACATGGTTATCAAGCCTTGCTAGTAACACATACTAGTTGCTACAAGTGAACAAAGATTGTTGGAACTCATCATCTTTGTAAGCTGTGTAGTTCATACCACTAAACGTCCATCTGTAACCTGTGCACACAAACACTTCAGCATCCCTCAGCAACTTACATTCTATAACTACTATAACACAGGCGTAGACTCACCATAAGCAACATAAGTTTATATTGTAGGAGTACAGAAACCCAGTCCATCCCAAGGAACAAATCAATAGCTGCTGTTATCAGGGAGAGCACAATTTTGGGACTCTCTTTCACCAAAGATATGATTTCACCAATGATGGCACCATGACTCATATTTCCACCGTTATCACTGATGTCTTGGTTATGCCGCAACAGTGCTGCTATAACTGCCTCCACCATGTTGCGCGCGACATTAAGGAAGTATTTTGAAAGCTCCAGAACCATGTCTTGAGGCAGCAGGGATAGAGGTACAACTGCAATCCAGCACAGCATGAGTAGTCCTTCAGGCAGGCCTCACGATGAAGACAATCATAATAACTCACAAACTGACACCTCCTTCTACATGACTTTAAAGAGCACACACTGCAATACAAGGATACGAAGAGCCATGCAACTAGAAACTGTCAGTACTGTCAGAGATACTTAAACCTTACTAGTCATGCACAAGGATATGTAGAGCCATGCAACTAAAAACTTTCAGAGATACATGAACCCAACTGCTAGTCACCTGCATAGTAGGAGATACCAAAAGCGTACGCAATGATGTGCATGTGCGCTCCAGGAGGGTATACCATAATGCAGTAGGTCTCCACAAGGCGCCTCACCAGATGCAGCTGAAGCATGCCGAGAAGAAGGAAGACCTGATAACGACAAGCTATAAGCATCAGTAATTGTATGTGCACAGCCTAAACTTTAAACCTTGAGCTGTTGATAATGTACGATGGCTGACTCTAATCAGTCATTAATGCCTGCGATCCAGGACTCACACTAGGCTAAGAATGAATGAACAAGCTAGAAAAGCAAAGATCCTTGGAGGCCCTTATATCATCAGTGCCATAATGTAGTGACTTTTACCTCAGTATCACATTTCACAAACCATCCCAATCAGGCACAAGATCAGTGTGTATGAACAATATATATGAACAAGCTAATTACAAATTAGCAGTGTCATGCATGTAGTGATATCTGTCCATCACAAGCCTCTGAGCTCTCCTCACATCTTGCTGTTTTTGCGAGGAGGTTTTCGTGTAAACTGCTGTCTTACCAGTGTGCTAGTACTGCCATCACAGCTGCTTACCAGTGTGCTAGTACTGCCATCACAGCTGCTTACCAGTGTGCTAGTACTGCCATCACAGCTGCTTACCAGTGTACTAGTACTGCCATCACAGCTGTCTTACCAGTGTACTAGTACTGCCATCACAGCTGTCTTACCAGTGTGCTAGTACTGCCATCACAGCTGTGGCAGGAAGTGCAGGTTGTGGATAGTGGTGATGACATCATGTTGAGGAGAGTAAGGGTGACAGTCAAATTACACGCTGCTCCTAGAGCATAGAAGTGACCAAACCATTGCTGAGGTACAGTCACCTCCTGATCATGAATACATAATGAGTTACAGTCATCTCCTGATCATGAATACATAGCGCCACCATGTCACTACAGTACTCAAGAGCTGGTTGTAGAGCATACTACATTAATCTAATACATTCACATCATTTGTCATTTTTAACATATCATGAATTATTATGGTATGTGCTGCATGAACTTGAATGATTGATGCAGACTTGATTGTATGCACTCCGTGTCTCACAGATAAAGGACCAAGAGATCTGACGTTGGCTTGCCATAGCTTTCCTCTTGCAGCGGACAGGCGTACAGCATTCCTATATTGGCATGAGGAAACAACAACAAACACTTGATCAAGGTAACTAAAGCAATGTTTTTTATGCATCAAGGTCTTGGTCATCGCTGTATACGAATCTTTGGATTTATTGGTTACTACATTTTTGAAATTTTTTAAGGGATAGGAAATATTGCAATCTTGAATATATTAGGCTTCTCCTTTGATTACTTGAATGACAAAGGCACATGGACTCCAGGCAAGATGGTCACAAGCACAGATCCTGCTGCTAAGATCCAGTAAAGGCGTAGAAGCAAAGGAATGAGCTGCCAGTAGTTCATGAAAATATCAATCCAGCATATTTGAAAGATTCATTGAACATACTTTTCAGCATCATAACCTGCATACTGATCTTCGCTCCAGATCCGGGGTGTAATGCCAAACTAAAAAATGCTCTCTACATGGTCGTAATGGATTTAGATGCTAAAAGATAACGGAATGTAATCTTTTAGCTCTGAGATGATAGCCCTAAGACTGCTGTCGACCTTAGCAATATTCTTAGCGACAGCCAGACCAGAAGATGCTACAGTTGAGAATTTAAACAATCTTTGTGGCAACAGCGACCCAAATGTGGCAAGTAGTTTGGGGCCGAATTCTTGGAGGTCCGACTGTGATTCCCTGAGACAACAAATGGAGGTTGGAATGATCATGACTGATGAATCTATCAAATGGGAAGAGGATGCCTCCGACGCTGCGCGTTGTCGAGTCAGTTTCTTAAGAAGAGCTGGATCAGGTAATTGTTAAGCTATGATATTATCTATACGCAGTTAGCTCACCTTACACAGTTATGTATTAAATTCTGAGCAGAGGATGTCGTCTGCATGCCATGCACTACTCCACTTGCGACAAAGCAGAGTTATTGGTGAAGCCATGCTTAATTTTTTGCATTACAGTTGTGACAACCACTGTCCTGTCATAGATGATGCATCAGGCACATAACTCTCCAGATGAACCTTAAATAACAAGCAACATGATAACTATTAGGGTTTAGGGTGTCCCCTGAATCACTCCATCAAGTTGTGCCCCAAAGCACCAAGTAACTGTTAACACACCGCCATGCTGCTCACAGGGCAGTTGGGAGATGAGGTTTACGCAACAGTGACGTATTCTGTGGGTAAGCAGCTGTTGACTGAGCTGGTCATGGTGGCAGGACAAAACCTCCGGGAGACTAGGAGACAGCAGCAGCAGGAGCAGTACAGGTATGAAGAGACAAGAGCAGTAGTAAGGTCTTATCAAAAGTGCCATGTCAGAGTATTTCAAATATAAAAATAAAGGTGGCACTTTATGCTCCTGCCGGACTTCTGTCTTGTGTGCAGATCCTTGTTTATGCCATGATCATCAACTAGTGTATGACCGCACCTACCTTTCCCTGATCCTTGATCCCTTGATGCCTGATCCCTACCTGACCCTTGATGCCTGATCCCTACCTGACCCTTGATGCCTGATCCCTACCTGACCCTTGATGCCTGATCCCTACCTGATCCTTGATGCCTGATCCCTACCTGACCCTTGATGCCTGATCCCTACCTGACCCTTGATGCCTGATCCCTACCTGACCCCATTCACTTCCACCTGCAATGACGGCAGGAGAGGTCCTCAGCAGTCTTCAACAGTAGCTGAAGCAGTTGGTCATGGCAGCAGTGGTGATGGGCAATGTTGGTCATGTGTGAACTGGCTGTTGTCACCCTGGTGCTGGGGGAACATGCCTAGAGGACCTAGAGGCAGAGTGGTCAAAACCCTGAACCCGCTGTACCATGATGTACTGATGGCAGCACTGGTAAGAAGTAGGAGGAGGCGGGCATGAACAATGTTTTGAATTCAAATGCTTGAAGGCTGGTCAAAGGATTGTGTGGATAGTAATTCATTTGGGGTTACTAGTTATGGCAAATTAATCCATGGTTGGACTTACGTGAGTAGGCATGATGACACATCTCTCCATGCGTTCTCAACACCACCATTCTAGGTAGCTCACCCTTCCTTCCAACCTGTGTTGCGGTTTAGGGTACAGCTTTCCCTCGGCTCCTACTGTTGTGGCAATTCCTCAGTGGTCTCGGAGCTACAGAGCTGATGAGTGGCTGGGGGGGCTCCATGCAGCGTGGCAGCAGCCTCAGTGGTCGGGGCTCTCCTGGCCTCCTCATGGGCGGTGGGGGCGGGTTTGGAAGTGATTGGCTGTGGGGAAGTGTGGGGTCGTGCTGTCCGTTCACACAACAGAGGTGTGCATGGGAGGAGCTGCTGTGGGTGAGTAGTAAAGGTAGCATTCAGCATGCAGTTGTAAAATCTACTTCTAATGTGGAATTGCGTCAGTCAGTGTGACTTATTGCGTCAGTCAGTGTGACTTATTGTGTCAGTCAGTGGTGTGACTTATTGTGTCAGTCAACGGTGTGACTTATTGTGTCAGTCAGCGGTGTGACTTATTGCGTCAGTTAGTGTGACTTAAGCCGAAATTAAAACAGTCTCCTTATGAGACAAGGTGCTGAGGCTATTATCTTATTCCACAAAGAGCAAGGTGGTTTATCAAGCATGTTGTCAATGTAATATTCACTTGTACATCAAGTTCATTAAAGAGGGTCTGAATGCCAGCTTGCTTGGGTGATCATCTGCTGCTGCAGCGACAAGGAGGTACAGCAAGCTTTGAGGACTTGCTTCATGTTGCTCTGAAACCAGCAGGGGCATCTGAGTCCTCTCTGCTTTCCTCTCATTGGCGACTGTGCTCACAGCCATCTGGTAATACACCACGTCATCCCTCAAGTACATCAGTCTTCAGGCCAGATCTAGATCCAGAAGCAGCAGCAGCTCCTGAAAGAGAGGTCATCAGTGGTAAGGAGCTTACCAGCACACAATCTTGCTCTGGTTCACAAGGATCACGTCCTAATGACAAAGCACATGAAGAAGAGATGGGAGACAGGGATATTCTGCTGGTATCAGATGATGTACATGTTTGTACTGAGGATACTGCCAGATTGTCAGCATCCATAACCCATGCAGAGCCTCTCCCTTCTTCTCTCGGCATGATGGAGGCTGAGGGATCCAAGGAGGCAACTAGCCAGGGTGCCAGGACATGGCCTTTAGGGGGAGAGGATGCTGCTGCTGCTGCCGCTGCACGCCGTCGGAGGGCCGTGGCCACTGATGCAGCAGCAGCGGCAGCAGCAGCCATGGCAGCACTAGGGAGCAGTGTCAAGGCTGGGAGCAAGGCGTTGCTGCACATGGTGGAGCTGATTCTCCCTGAGCTCGTAGTGCTGCCTTGGAGGAGTGTACTGTTCTGGGTGACATGGTACATTTGCCCACGTGTGTTGGTCTTCTACCATACAGTACAAGTAAGGATGAGGGTGTTAGCAGATATTGAAGTGTGAATTTGTGGCGCTCAAAGTTTGATCTGTCACAGCTACATGTTATCTTGTACTCCTCAATAATCCCTCAGTACTTTGATTCTCGACAAAAATCTGCAGTGTTACATTCTAATGTTGCCAAGAATCGATAATAAGTGAGCAAGAAGGTGTCATCAAACAGTGTCCATGTAGTGCATGTTGTTGTTGTGTGCAGTTTTGCTTGATAATTGACCCCCTTCCATAGCATATGCACTGCTGTTACAGCAAACCAGTCATTTTTTGACAAGGTTAGAGTCCCTGTCTATGTCATGATCTAAGGATAAAATTAACTATCTGATTTTCTTTACTGTCGTTCTGTGCCTTGCAGCAAATGTCGCAGCACTTTCCCATGCTGACTATGTATCTGGTGTCAATCCAGACCCTTCAAATGGCTCACCAGCTGCGTATGCTCACAGTGGTCTCCTATGTAAGGGTTTTCTAGCTACTAGACCCTTATGATGTACATTTGTTAGTTCCATGTTTTTAAGGTTCTTGTCGTTGGTGCAGCTTGTCTTTAGGTTTGCCTTGTGGTATACCTGCCACGGCCCAAGGAAGTACCTCTTCATCTTCTTCTTGTGCTAACCACTAAATGTTTAAATCATGATTGCAGCAGACCTGTGAATGTTTAGGGTTTAGGGTTCAGGGTTTAAGCCCCTGCAATTCAGGCCACTCGTAATGCAGATATGCGACGAAACTCACACATTAATAACACTTTCTTGTTTTTATTCCCACGACACAGATCATAAGTGGTCACCCTAGGGCTCATGAATTATTCGAGCCTGAGCTCGTTGCCATTGTGTTTGCCACAATCCGCTTGTCCGTACCTGCCTTCCTGACCTCCCTGCTCCTTACTCGGGCGGTGGATCTCATCTCCTGGTCTGGCTCTGTTAGTAGTTACAGCTTCAAAGCGCATGCTTCAGGTTCTTCTACCTTCCATTCAGAAACTGCTTCTACAAGGGCCGTAGACTGGAGGAATTCAAATCCACTAGCCTCATTGCCTGCAGCCTTCATCTGGGTACCTTTGGGTGGCTTACTTCTGCTCCCGTTTCTACACCTCCTCGCTTTTAAGCCCCTCAAGACAAGTTTGATGCTGAGTGGCAGACATGGAGTCAACAGAGGGAGGACTAATCAGAGGCTTCTTGATGCTTCAGCAGGGCCATTGGTTCCATCAAGGTTGAATCAACTGAGAGGGCTTCAAGGAGCACATCAAAACTCGTCTGCTACATCAGGTCTTATAGATCGTGTGCTTCAGCAGCAGAGGAGGAGGCCTGATACGATCCCAGCTGGCGGCAGCCAGGAAGGGGCGGTGGTGGGAGTGCTGCTGGGGGGGCCTCTGGCAGCGCAGGCAGCAGCAGCTGCTGCCTCCGCTGCCGCTGCTGCCTCGAGGTCTGCCGCTGCTGCTGCTGCAGCAGCAATTTCAAATCCTGTGTCTACTAGTTCTCCTCAGGTTGTGCACTGGCCACCACCTCTAGACATCCCTGCGTGGCTGGAAGAGGAGGCTGACATCCCAGATTCTTTCCGGTGTCCCATCACTTTATCTTTGATGAAGGAGCCCACGGCAGCTTCTTCTGGTCTCACTTACGAGCGCTCTGCCATCTTCCAGTGGCTCCAGATCCATCGTGTGGATCCAGTCAGCAAGGTTCCTATGAAGAGACATCGTCTCACACCTAACTTGAACCTGAGGTGGGATATTATGAGAGGAAGGAAGGTCAGTAGGAGTATGAAATGAAGCATCAGAGCTAGGTAGCATGCAGTCTTTTGGTTTATGCCTTCTTCTTCACATTTAGAGGTGTGCACTAGGTGTGAACTACATGCTGTACTTTGTTGATTAATGATTTGCTACATTCCTGTTCGTTTTTCAAGTTTTGCAAGTTGAGATAGTGTGAAAATCAAAATCCCTCCCTCCTTATGTCCCCCCTCAATTATCATTGCTCATGAATCAGGTGTATGATGGAGACGTGGTTGCAAGCCAAGATACAAGCCCACAATACGAAATTGCAGAGCATTGAAACTGCTGAATTAGATGGTGTCCTAGATGATGAGATGTAATGTCCTTGTTTCTGCTCATGCCTGCAGCATATGTACTTTATTCAGGCCTGCATTTATTTCCATGTATCCATTTAGTCTGTTGCCTGTGTTCTTTTGTACGTATACGATTACAATTAGAATCTGGAGAGCTCATTAAATTAGTATGCTTTCTCTCGCACACATTTTTCTTCATTCGTAGAATTTACTGGCCCTGGTATTATCAGGTATTCAGTTTTTGGTCACACAATTGTAGTGATCATTAAGGGCTGAGTCCCGGAACAATGATCTTTTGAACAGGATGTAACAACTACAAAAATCTGCATTCTTGATTCCTTGAGTCCCAGTGGCCAATGCCCCTCGTACGCAGTCTGGCAGTTTCACAGATTTGTTTGTAAGCAATCGTTTGGAAGACATAATGCTGTCCATCACTAATGAACGAGACGCAGAGGATTTCAAACCCCGTTATGAATTGAAAGATAGCTCCGCCGATGAAAAGATGGGTCTGCTTAGAGGCGATGCTGATAGCTTGTCAGCGACAAGTGCCGAAAGCAAACATCATAGTTTACGTGCACAGGCGCCTGTGCATGATCGTATCCCCTTGTTCGCCTTCTTCTTGCTCCCTGTCTCGGTAAGAGTGCTTTTAGATATCTCTTAATAATCCTCATGCCCCCTATGTCACAACTAGGTATCATTATCTCCCAATTTTATGAGCTGAATTCCATGTCGTGCTTCAGATTGCAGCTGTGTCATCTGCTGCAACTGCCTTCAGCTACATGCAAGACGTTCCGCCCATTATGCTGGCTTCTTGGAGGTTACAGCTCACCTCCGTGTTCCAATGCATTGGTGCAGTATGGGAATGGAGGCAAATGGTAAGGACCTCACCCTGAGCCTTAAACATTGGACATGCTAGTCCTTAAATGTCTTGAACCTCAAATTGCACTTCAAAATGGGATTTGAGAAACCATTGGACTGCCTTTTATAAGGCATGCAGACCTTGCTGGTAGCCTCATCCACAATTATATTACGCATGCATGTAGGCCCCATGCACCACACAGATGCAGGCCCCATGCGCCATACAGATGCAGGCCCCATGCGCCACACAGATGCAGGCCCCATGCGCCATACAGATGCAGACCCCATGTGCCATACAGATGAAGGCCCCATGCGCCATACAGATGAAGGCCCCATGCGCCACACAGATATAGGCCCCATGCGCCATACAGATATAGGCCCCATGTGCCACACAGATGTAGGCCCCATGCGCCACACAGATTTAGGCCCCATTTTCAAAATGACAGGTTGAATATAACATGTTCATGCCCTTCACACATATTGCCAGCTGTTATCCCATGCATGATCTTTCAGGAGCTAGAGGAGAGGCGAAGGGTGTTGGCTAACTACCCCCTTCTCTTGGGGAGTGGCCTGTGCCTTGCCCTTCATTTTGGAGGCTGGGTGTGGGGGCTTCAGCACACCAGTATGACTCACGCCATTCTCTTTTGCTCCTCTTCACCCCTGCTCATTGCGGCCTGGGCACTTGTCACTAGGAAACCCATCACGAAGACTGAGGTACCAATATCCAGCTTGTACAAGGCTATGTGTTACAAAAATACCTAGGGAAAACCTCAGCATGCGCCTTGTAGGGTAGCCTCTTAGGTGCATAGTTGAAGGGTACGTACTACAGTAGTTCGTATACGTCATAGTTGAAAGATACGTACTACAGTAGCTCATATACATCATAGTTGAAAGGTATGTACTACAGTAGCTCGTATACATCATAGTTGAAAGGTACGTACTACAGTAGTTCATGTACATCATAGTAGAAGGGTACGTACTACAGTAGCTCGTATACATCATAGTTGAAAGGTACGTACTACAGTAGCTCATGTACATCATAGTTGAAAGGTAGCGTACTACAGTAGCTC
>BEGY01000052.1:102276-115385 GCA_002335675.1 Chlamydomonas eustigma | reverse complement strand
GGAATGCAACGAGCATGATGAGGCTGGGAATGCAACGAGCATGATAAGGCTGGGAATGCAACAAGCGGGCCCGAATACATTGGAACCAACTCGATTAACAAAATATTAGGAAAAGAAAGCAGGGATACATGTCAGATCACAACATAACAGCTACTCAGAGATCTCCAATCTCCTTGAAGTTATGATTTGGTGAAGAACAGAAAAAACACAGTCAGCACACGTCCTGAATAATGATCTAATAAATACATTGATTATAAATCAATGATGACTCATTGCATGTTAAATCAGTCCCACAACATGAATACATCATGATTCATTGCATGTTAAATCAGCCCCACAACATGAATACATCATGATTCATTGCATGTTAAATCAGCCCCACAACATGAATACATCATGACTCATGGCATGTTAAATCAGCCCCACAACATGAATACATCATGACTCATTGCATGTTAAACCAGCCCCACAACATGAATACATCATGATTCATTGCATGTTAAATCAGCCCCACAACATGAAAACATCATGATTCATTGCATGTTAAATCAGCCCCACAACATGAACACATCATGATTCATTGCATGTTAAATCAGCCCCACAACATGAATACATCATGATTCATTGCATGTTAAATCAGCCCCACAACATGAATACATCATGATTCATTGCATGTTAAATCAGCCCGACAACTAGCCAGCTACACCAGAGATGCCTCACCTTCGCTTCTGTTCCCTTATCACCTGACAGAATGTTGTCCACACTGTAAGGCAAGAGAATACACAGAGAAATCACATATCGCATAATATGATATGTGACAACAGACTTTCATACATCATCTCCTGAACTGCTTTTTAAACCTCTGCATACTGCTGGACATGATGGACTACTACACAAAAACACAATGTCTGAGACAAACCACTAAACCCTAAACCTACTAAACCCTAAACACAATGTCTGAGACAAACCACGGTGTCTCTGCCGACGGATCCAATGACACCAGCAATGATATTTGTACAAACACTGCTAGTGTGGAACTGGGACTTCAAACTTCTGTCTTGACACCTCCATTTAGCTAATAATGAAATCCTAAATTGCAGCTCCATGAAGCCTCTACCTACACTACTAGTAGTCCAATGCTTTCGATCATGTAGCTCCATGAAGCCTCTGCCAACACTACTACTAGTAGTCCAATGCTATGAACCATGTAGCTCCATGAAGCCTCTACCAACACAAATAGTCCAATGCTAAGGATCATGTAGCCTCTACCAACAATGCTATGAATCATGTAGCTCCATAAAGCCTCCACCAACACTACTAGTCCAATGCTATGAATCATGTAGCTCCATGAAGCCTCTACCAACACTACTAGTCCAATGCTTTTGATCATGTAGTAGTTCCTTGTACCCTTATTTGTTACCTGTACACCCTGAGGTGTGTTTCAGTACACAGAAGAACATACACCACCTCAGGCTCATGAGGCAGAGGGTCTCCGGAACCATCCCCTTCATAGTCCAGATAAGGTTCATCTGGACATCCATGAAAGAGAGTTACACAATTATGGTGCACTCAACAGTTGGTGCGTTCAGGCAAGGTAGGGAACAGTGAGTGAGAGGTCTTTGAGAGTACAGATTCTGTTGTATCTGGATCTATTCATCATGATTGCCTGATGGACAAAAATCTGGTGGCCTCACCATCATCCAAGCCTGGTGTCCAAGGCAAGCCCAGCTTCTCAGCAACTTCCCCTGTCACGCCAACCACTCCATGTGTTACAGTACCTGCCACTCCTGTCACCACTCCTGCCATCCCCTCAGCTACAGTTTCAGCTACTCCTGCTACGCCAGTCACTACACCTGCCACGCCAGTTACACCCTTTGTGAAAACGTCCTTAACTGCCTTCCTCCGTCTATAAATCCGCGCATCTCTCTGCTCTTTTTGCACCCTGATTGTTAAGAATCAAAAGAGAAATAGTCAGACAAAGAGTTTCCAGCATTTAATTTAGAAAGCTTCTCCTTGCAGATGAAACATGTTGCTACCACTACTGCTTCATCAGATCTTATTGCTGACCTTCCCACTGCTGATGCTAAGTAGTCATCTTCCTCTTCCTCGGACTCTCCATCATCATCAGCCCTGCTGTGAGCAGTAGCTTGTTTCCCACCATTCACACTAGCCTGGTAAGCAGACGATCTAGAGGTAGATGCGATACTGCCACCACCTCGCCTCTTGGCTGCAGAAGAACAATAATAAAAAAATGAGTAATTCATAAGCTTCATATATCTTTTAGCAAGAGTTGCGTGCAGATGAAAACACACCACTTTGTTTGAAGAGTGAGAATAGTGAGAATGAGGGCAACCTTGTATGGTAACTCACCTTCAGGGTTTTCATCTGCTGCAGTGCTAAGCCCTGATGAGGCCCTACCAGATGCAGACGCAGCCAGATGCTTGTGTCCAAAGCGGTGCCTGCATCAAGGTACCACATGGATAACATGAAATAAGGCTAGTTGGTGGTTGCAGGGAGGCATTATGATGAGTGGGGAGTAGCAAAGAGACACTTCTAGCAGAATGAATGACACAGTAGCGCATCACGAGACCTGGAGACTAGGCGGCTAGGTGACTAGGCAATGAGAGACAGAAAAGACTGATGCACAAAGCAGTCCCTCTAGTCTTGCAGCCAACTAAGTTCCAACAATCTAACCTGTTGGATATCCATATCGGCACGCCTGCCTTCCATGTCTCAAATATCTCACCCAGACAGCCAAGTAGGTATCTCTGCCTTCCATGTCTCAAATATCTCAACTAGACAGCCATGTAGGTATCCCTGCCTTCCATGTCTCAAATATCTCACCTAGACAGCCATGTAGGTATCCCTGCCTTCCATGTCTCAAATATCTCACCTAGACATCCATGTAGGTATCCCTGCCTTCCATGTCTCAAATATCTCACCTAGACAGCCATGTAGGTATCCCTGCTTTCCATGTCTCAAATATCTTACCTAGACATCCATGTAGGTATCCCTGCCTTCCATGTCTCAAATATCTCACCTAGACATCCATATAGGTATCCCCGCTTCATCCAAGAGATCCATGCAGAGAGCAGCTGAGCTGTTCTTGGGACTGAAGGGAACGTTCTTGCTGATAGGCTCACCTTTCATCATCAAGATGTTAAGGACATTAAGGACATCATTAAAAACAGCAGGATACAATTAGTATATATATAGTATATCTTCATTACCAGCCTCAACATTCTCAACATTACCGGTGGCATGGGACATCACTCCTACAGCACCCTCGCAGGTGGCGTAGAATGCACTCCTTATGAGGTTCCTTACACCACTAGCTCCTTCTGATCTACACAGCAAATAATTGAGAGTTGGTAAAAATACAAGGTCAAATCAGGGAAATATGTCACAAGGTGATGGTTTTAATCACGGCAGTAACTGGATGACATCTGTCGTTATTTCAGGTGATGGTTTTAATCATAGTAGCTGGATGACTAGCTATCTGTCGTTATATATTGATACATAAAGATGACTTAAAGCCAGCACTGTTGGGGTTCTTCAGACCAACAGGGGCTGGATGAGTTATGCTTGTTCAATGACACTTGAACATTGCCCACTACCAGTACACAGGTCTTAAGTACACTGCATGCTATGCCCAAAATGTTCCGTTTATCGATTACGAACGTATATTTTTTACCAGTTTTGTGTCACTATTGAAAGTAGACCCACTGCCAGCACTCATAACTTAGGCAAATAGAATCTTCAAGCTCAGAGGGTCTAATAGCAGACAACAGATGTCTCATGACAACAATGATCATCAATATGACATCAGCACGCTCTACATACCTCTGCATATCAATCTACTAGGTCTTACACCTGTCAGCACTACTAGGCTCCTTGCCTCATCACCTGTTATTAACACTACTACTAGGCTCCTTGCCTCATCACCTGTTATTAACACTACTATGAGGCTCCTTGCCTCATCACCTGTTATTAACACTACTGCTAGGCTCCTTGCCTCATCACCTGTTATTAACACTACTACTAGGCTCCTTGCCTCATCACCTGTTATTAACACTACTATGAGGCTCCTTGCCTCATCACCTGTTATTAACACTACTACTAGGCTCCTTGCCTCATCACGTGTTATTAACACTACTATGAGGCTCCTTGCCTCATCACCTGTTATTAACACTACTATGAGGCTCCTTGCTGCTCCTCCCACTGCTACCAGTGGCTGATGGTGGGGAGCACAGCCCCAAAGAGACCTCTTTAATTGCCCCCGAAACTCCATCTACATACCACAGAACTGCCGGAGTGATCATGTCCAGCAGGCTCACACCTCCACACTTATCGCCCACCTGCAGCCATTCCAACATCTTACATAACGATGGGACAATATAGTTATTGACAGGCTAATAAGTCTTTATTTATGAAAACATGGTGATCCAGGATATATTGCCACTAATCATTACAATCACTAGTCCATAAATAGGTAATGCTATGACTTCAGCACCTTCTACATCATTACAATCACTAGTCCATAAATAGGTAATGCTATGACTTCAGCACCTTCTACATCATTTTATGTATGGCACAGACTTTTGAAAAATTTGACAAAATGAGAGTAGCGCCCAAGATTTGGTAGCCCAGCTTACCACTACAGCTCTATTGGTTGAAGAGTAACTCAGGGCCGTAATTTCATCTGCATGAATCCAGCTCCTCAACCTCAGCTGCAGGCCGGGTCCCTCTTCCAAGTTCACAGCTGCAATTCGAACATAGTATAAATCTTCACCATTTCAATGAATGCAAGCTCATCATATGAATGTTCTTTATCAGTATCTTGGACACACGAGGTATCCAGTGGCAAAATGTGACGTGATGACACATGTGGAGTCTGATAGACATGGCCTCCTTAAAGGGAGCATCAAGTTCTTACTTTGAGTTGAGGTGGATGCTGGGTGAGTTCCAATCTCCGACACACATACACAACTTCCGCGATTAGATCGGATGCTGAAAGTGTAAAGGCGCACCTGCAAGCATGTTCCATGACCGCACACTGCTGTTCACCATGCATCCAGAAATTATCACCAAGACAACCAATCAAATACATTACGTCTTAGTTACCTCTCCCTTGCTGTGTCCTGTGACAAGAACTCCATGTTCCCACCGCAGCTCTAGTACAGTCACACTTTTTAAGTTAGGCCCTAAACCTCCGGGGCGAGCTGCAGCATCTGAGGGCGCTGACAGCAGAAGCTGAGGCTGCTCCCCATACATATCCCACAGCCTGACGTGTCCATCCTGGTGCCCTGCAAGTCCATGGCAGTCCAATGAAGCATGTCAGTTTCAATAGACCTGAGGCAATGCTCCTCCTACATAACGAGCCTAATAAAAGCATGTCAGTTTCAATAGATCTGAGGTAATGCTCCTCCTAGATAATGATCATAATAAAAGCATGTCAGTTTCAATAGACCTGAGGCAATGCTCTTCCTAGATAACGAGCCTAATAAAAGATAAACTCTAGTCGGTAAGCCCATGTTTCCTCAAACTATTTGCTGGGTCCGGCTGTCCAAAGTTGTACCTGTGCAGTACACAATGCTGGAGAGTCCTTGTGCCCTCTGACTGGGAGATGGTGTTGCTAAGTCCTCAGCCCCGTGTGCGTCCAAGGCAGCTGATGCCACCCTGAATGAGCTTACCAGTGCATCAGGTAGAGTGTCTGTTGATGCTGTGTCAAGAGTCTTTCTGGGACCTGATGACAGCAGTGGAAAATGTAAAGATCCTGTATGAGTTAAGTCTGACAGTGATCCAGCAGCAGAGTGACAGTACTAGCAGTACACATCCATAGGCCAGCAGCAGGTTAGAAGTACATATCTAAAGGCTAGCAGCAGGGAAGCAGTACACATATAAAGGCCAGCAGCAGGAAAGCAGTACATATATAGCTAAGGCCAGCAGCAGGGAAGCAGTACGTACATAAAGGCCAGCAGCAGGTTGGAAGTACATATCCAAAGGTACATCATTGAGGTGCAAAAATAAAAGATGTGTTAAATAAGCTCTTGAACACACAAATGACAATAGCATTCTGAATATGACACCCCTTATGACACTTCCTGAATGATAGCAACCTGACCTGAATCCCTTATTCTTTTAGCAGCTGCAGCCCTCAAGTCTGATAAGGTCAGCACCAGGCCACCAGCAGCATGCTGAGCCTTGCGCTCAAGAGGGAGACAGTACATCTCAGCACACACGATCTTGGTCGGAGCCTGTCACAGAAGGGAGGCAGCACATCTTATAAAGGAGGCAGTACATCTCAGCACACAGGATCTTGGTTGAAGCCTATCATGCAGCAGGGAGGCAGTACATCTCGGCACACACGATCTTGGTTGAAGCTATGGAGCTATATAGCAGAGATGTTGGTGATGCATGAGGCACTACTAGGGATATTGGCAATGCATGAGGCACTACTAGGGATATTGGCAATGCATGAGGCACTACTAGGGATGTTGGCAATGCATGAGGCACTACTAGGGATGCTGGTAATGCATGAGGCACTACTAGGGATGTTGGCAATGCATGAGGCACTACTAGGGATGTTGGCAATGCATGAGGCACTAGGGATGTTGGTAATGCATGATGCACTATTAGGCATGTTGGTAATGCGTGAGGCACTACTAGGGATGTTGGCAATGCATGAGGCACTAGGGATGTTGGTAATGCATGAGGCGCTAGGGATGCTGGTAATGCATGAGGCACTACTAGGGATATTGGTAATGCATGAGGCACTACTAGGGATGTTGGCAATGCATGAGGCACTACTAGGGATGTTGGCAATGCATGAGGCACTACTAGGGATGTTGGCAATGCATGAGGCACTACTAGGGATGTTGGCAATGCACGAGGCACTACTAGGGATGTTGGTAATGCATGAGGCACTACTAGGGATATTGGCAACATCAACAAAATATACATCAAGCGCCTTGTCACCAGCATTATCTTCAAAGAGGAGCACCCTGAGCCAGTCCCATGTTGAGTGGCGTGAAACAGCATACCTGAGTCACAGCTTGAAGTGGAGGTGTGAAACAGCATACCTGAGTCACAGCTTGAAGTGGAGGTGTGCAACAGCATACCTGAGTCGCAGCTTGAAGTGGAGGTGTGAAAATGGCCACATCTTCACCGCCATCTGGGTTCTGAAGCGCAACCTGTCCACCTTCCAGAAGCTGAATAATTCCAATTGGGTCCTCGTTCCCTGAAGCCAGCAAGAACAGGCTGCATTTTAACGAGTCTAGTCAGAAATTTATGGACTAGGTTGCATTGGATTAGAATGACAGTACTAGCTCATACTCGTCATAGCTGTACATTTTTGAGGTCACTGTACAAACCGTACAAACCCTAGGGATACAATGATAATGAATGACACACTTTAGGGAGCAAACCCATTTTTAAAATTTACATAGTTGACAGCAATTAAAAAGGCAGGCCCCTATGCAACATTGCACACTACCTGCACACAGTCCTAGGATATGTAATATTGCACACTACCTGCAAGTGAACCAGGAGGTGGGAGCAAAGACAGTCCTAGGATATGTAATATTGCACACTACCTGCTAGTGAACCAGGAGGTGGGAGCAAAGACAGTCCTAGGATATGTCCTACCCAGGGCAGGCTGACAACTTCCTCTTCAGATTGATTGCTACTTGCAGATAGCTGCGTTTGAGGGATGGGAAATTTATATAATACTTGTGTGCAGTACAGTACAGTACAGTACTACAGTACTACATAACAGTGGCATGATATATGCAGGCTATAGTGATGCCGCCTCTTATCAGCTTTGTACATGAAAGAGACTGCAACAGGAGATTATGAAGTGACTTCATTGGACTCTTCAGCTACTCTGCTACTCTTCAATCATCTCAACAGATCACAGCTAAATGTAGGATAGGGAACAGGCTTCTCTTATGTCTCACTCTTCATCACTTTGACACATACCTCTTGTGACGGCGGTACAGGCACCAAGGACAAGCCATCTGGCTGCTCTTCTGGCCCCCCTCCTAGTGTCAGCAGAGCAATGGGACCTCCTGCTGCTGAGGCAGCTGCAGTACGGGAGCTGATAGGCAGCAGGCACCTGACTGCCATAGCGTCCTCTAGCTCTGTGACTCTGAGGGAGTGCAGGACAGTTGCAGCAGTGCCCACGGGGGCCCCCAGTGGAGGAAGAGCCCAGATCTGATCATGATGACCATGAAGAGAGTGGTAGAATTAAGATCACAGATCTGATCATGATGACCATGAAGAGTAGAGTGGTAGAATTAAGATCACAGATCTGATCAAGATGACCATGAAGAGTAGAGTGGTAGAATTAAGATCACAGATCTGATCATGATGACCATGAAGAGTAGAGTGGTAGAATTAAGATCACAGATCTGATCATGATGACCATGAAGAGTAGAGTGGTAGAATTAAGATCATAGATCTGGTCATGATGACCATGTAGAGAGTGGTAGAATTAAGATCATAGATGTGCTTAATGATGACCATGAAGAGAGTGGTAGAATTAAGATCACAGATGTTGCTTAATGATAAGATGATAGAAGTGGGAGCATCAAGAAACTCTATGCTTCTTCTTAATTGATAGAGATTGCAGAAAATCACGGAAGGAGTGCAGCATTTAAGGATACTCTTCTTGCAGCTGGCACCTGCCAAGGACTGACTCGAAAAGTGATCTATAATGGAACTCACCAGAATGTCCCCTCTCTCATGACCAGTAGCGAAACCAGTCCCTACACCCCCTCCTCCCCCCATCCAGCAAGAGCAACGGGCCACACCAAAACGCTTCATAAGCGCATTGTCTCCTCTCAGACTTGCAGCAAGTGCGTTTGACCTGACCAGAAATTATGGTTATGAGTATTATGAGAGGTGCCTGTAAGATACTAAAAATAGTGCCTATGACATGCTGTAAGCGCTACCTAGACCACAGAATAAAGGCCCATAATCTTCATCAGCCATACCGTGCAGACTAGATGGATTTTATTCTGGGAAATGGCCTGAAGCAGAATCTTAAAAGATTGAAATCAAACTCTTATTCATCTCCATGGTCAAGATAGTCAACCCATGAGGAGGAATTTCTAGAATTTCATGGCCAGTCATGTTAGGAGTAGATCCAAATACAATCACTGATATATATATATATATATATATATATTATATAACAACCATTTATCAGGGATACCCCACTCCTGTCCATCCAGGAGGTGAACACATTGCAACAAAACATCCTGCAGGGATTCATGATACTCAGCTACGTAGCTGACCTGACATCCCATACAGATATCCAGCCGGGTGCATGGAGAGCTAGGAGACGATGCAGGTTGCCTACAGATCTTGCTGAAAGCTCAGTGACTTCTCCAGCAGACTGTAGCTGAGTGGCTGACACTGTAGAAGAACAATCAAATTTCAGTGCCATTATGAGCCAAGATTTGCATCCATGCCATCCTCTGATCATTGTCGTCATTTATTTCATGCTGTACAGCAGATGGTTGATGTTTTGTTAAAATCACACACGAATATACGAACGAGTCTTTGGCCAGATATAGCCGCCCAGACCGCATTGTTCAGGCAGAGGCATACAGCCATCAAGGGCTGTTCCAGCCTTACTCATGGAGTGACAATGATGAGGTACAATGTCTTACACATGGAATGACAATGATGAGGTACAATGTCTTACACATGGAATGACAATGATGAGGTACAATGTCACTTCACTTGTTACCTGACAGCTGTGCCTTTAACAACAGACAATGATGATATAGTATAGGATCACTAATCACTGTCTTTAATACCTGACAGCTGAGCCAGCCTTAGACCATGAGCAGGTCTCACAGAGCTCATGGGCTGTCCAGACTTGTCAATCAACATGGCAAAGCGGATACTTCCGCTGGAGCAGCCCAGAGCGACGTATGGGTCAAAGAAGAAGGGGGCCAAGCAACGCACCTGATGGCGATAACATTGACACAGCATGAATACATATGCCTAACTTCTGGTAAAACAGGGATGTGAGAACAGCTGCAACATGATGTCCCAGGTGCTGCATTGGAAACAGAAGATTATGGACGGACAACGGACCTTGTCCCCATCTTCTAGCTTCAGGCTTGGTTTGGACTTTGCACCCTCTGGCTCAGCATTGACACCCAATGCACTGTCTATCAAGTCCCAGACTTCAACAATCCCAGCCTGAGGTTTTCATGAGCAGAGAAAACGTGGGATTGGTTGCCACTTAGGTAGGTAATTGTTACATATTAGAGGGATAATTTAGGATTGCCCGTTATATTTCATATCACTCTAACCTTAGAGAGGCGCAGCAGGATGCCACGATTGGAGTGAAAAACGAGTTGCTTCGTTCCTGATGGTTTTCTTGCACTGGAGTAAAGCGTCTTCTCGACACCTAATCTCCCAAACAGCTTAACTCGTCCATCTGAAGTTCCGACCTGCAAGTGCACGCAAAAATTTCCGAGATCCAAGCCCTTAAAAACCATAAATCTACTTACTGCTAAAAGCTTTTGGATGGGGTCGTACGCAGAGCTATCTACAGCATCAGGCATCCCCGAGTCAAGTAACAAGCATTCAGCCTCATCTCTGAGATGCTCAGGTAGGAGTTTGTCGGGCTCATCAGGCAGACCAGTTTTCCTTACACCGCTCTTGAACAAACCTTGGAACATTGTACATGGAGATATGTAATATGCACGGTAAGGAAGTTACGTCTAATTTTTTTATGCTCCGTAACCTGTCAGAAAAATCGCCAGAACTGGTTACAATAGTTTGTGTAACACTAGAACTTTAAAATGTTGTCATTATGTCAGAAGCAAATCAATAATATTATCAACCTGGTGGGGAGATGTGACAAACTCAAAGCAAAGACCAGACAGTCAAAGGTAAGTTTAGCATTAATATGTAGATAAAAATTATGTTTCAAAGGGGAACATGTACATATATATAGTCTCACAGCAGTCCAAATGCCTCGTGATGTACAAAACCTCAGTACATAGCATAACAGTTTAACCAGTCAAGAGCATCCATGAAATCTTGCACAAGACGGTTAGCAACCAACGGAGATTGATCAGATCAAACTTCATGCTGTCTATTCCGCCAGTCCGTGAATCCCAGCATACTTTTATTCCACTTCATTTCTCTGGAGAGGGCGTCTGGTCATGCTCATGAACAACCTGCATCTCATCCCACTGCAAAGGGCTCCAAAGGCAAACCACCACTTCTTCTTCTAACATCCATGACCACCAGTAATCCATTATGTACATCTGTCAAATGTAGACCTTCAGTTAGAGCTCAATGACTGTTTTTGACTGGAGGGATGAGGGGAAAGAAAGTAAATAGGATGAATATATTTTTTATTAGTGATGTTACTGTATCATTTTTTTAGCCCACACAATTCCAAATTTTTAAAATATACAAATTCTCAGACAATTCTTCACACCTCTGCTACAGAACTAGCCAGGTGGGTGAGCAGTCGCAAGATTAACATTATATTTATTGTTTTGATTCAATGATAAGATTTACAGTTGATAACACAGTAGAGCGTAGTAAGAAACAAGGGCTTGATGCAATGAAGTGCATAACCAGCAGGTCGCCCTCACCCATAGCTAGTAGCCATATGCCTGTGCGGCATGTGGCCTTGATGGATAGCGCTAGGCTGTGGCATATAGGCCCCGTAAGGATGATGGGCACCATATACAAAGGGAGGGTAACCGTGGCCCATCATCATTCCAGGGAAGCCGCCATAAGGCATCCCAAAACCAGCATAAGGGTTCATCGGCATGTTGAAGCCTTAAAAGAGACAAACTGTTCTTAAGAAGAAGGTTTTTTAGTCAGGTCCTAGCCCTGTCCTTCATGAGCATACTTCGTTACATTGACAGTCTGATCAGGGCTTATCATCATCCTTATCATTATCATCAGCTTCATCCCCTGCATCTAGAAGAGAGCCACTCACCATATGCTCCTATCCTGCCCATGTTGACATTATACCCTTGCTGCTGCTGCTGCTGCTGCTGCTGATGCCTCCTGGCGCCACGAATGTAGGCAGCATCATAACCACTCCCTGAGCCTACATTCATATCCATCTTCGTGCCCAGACTATCTGCGATCTGCTGCCTGCCACTTCCGACAGGTACTGAAGCAGCAGCAGCAGCTGTAGCTGTAGCTGTAGCTACAGGTCTCACACCCCCACCTGGCCATGGTCTACCGCTCCCTGCACCAGTACTGCCTGCAGTAGGTCCCTGCTGCTGCTGCTGGCTCCCAGCTGCTCCTGGATAAGTGGCCAGGTAAATAGCGGGGTGCTGCTGCGGGTAGTGCTGATGCTGAAACTGAGAGCTGCTAGATCTTGGAGACAGTCGGTTGGGTTGTGAGTTGGAGCTGACTAGGGCGGTGTTTGACAATGATTTCGGTGTGGCGCACTTCACTTCAACCTGAAAAAGGAGCACAGGCTACATGCAATGATTGAAGGCTATTAAAGGGTAATGGCATGACAAGGCTTGTAGGTGGGTGATTGTGAATTATGCAGAAACTGTATGGTTTCATTCCAATCTGGTTTATTTTCCACTGCATTCTGTTGGGCCTCAACCTTTGAATACATCAAGCCGAAAGCACTCTTCAGAGAAAAGGGTAGTCAGTTGCAGGTGGTTTACAAGAAGTACACTCTTAAGCAAGGACATGGGATTGTAAATGTATGGAGTTGAGGTAGATGGATATGTGTGGGCACTCGTTGAGTCAGCACATGATGGATTCTACAAGCATGTCATAAGCGTCCCTTGACTTGTTTACTGCCTAGCATGTGCATGGAGCCAGTTTACATTACCTGTTTACTGCCTAGCATGTGCATGGAGCCAGTTTGCATTACCTGTTTACTGCCCAGCATGTGCATGGAGCCAGTTTGCATTACCTGTTTACTGCCTAGCATGTGCATGGAGCCAGTTTTCATTACCTGTTTACTGCCTAGCATGTGCATGGAGCCAGTTTGCATTACCTGTTTACTGCCTAGCATGTGCATGGAGCCAGTTTGCATTACCTGTTTACTGCCTAGCATGTGCATGGAGCCAGTTTGCATTACCTGTTTA
>BEGY01000052.1:44073-85028 GCA_002335675.1 Chlamydomonas eustigma | reverse complement strand
ACTCATGTCATGCATGCACCTCCTGCTGGGGGGATATAAACAGCCACCACTCATGTCATGCATGCACCTCCTGCTGGGGGATATAAACAGCCACCACTCATGTCATGCATGCACCTCCTGCTGGGGGATATAAACAGCCACCACTCATGTCATGCACGCACCTCCTGGGGGATACGGATAGCCACCACTCATGTCATGCACGCACCTCCTGGGGGATATGGATAGCCACCACTCATGATATGCACGCACCTCCTGGGGGATATGGGTTGCCACCACTCATTTCAGTAGGTGGCGGGTAGGTGGTGACCTTATTCCTGCTACTTCTGGTGCAGTAGTAAACACACAGAATAATGCCGATGAGGCCTAAGACTCCAAACGTGACTGACAAGCCAATAACAAGAGGGCTATTCTGGAATGTGCAGCTGCTACTGCTGCAGTAATTGCAGTAAGTGCCATAGCACTGTGTGCAGCCGCTGCAAGAACCTGAGTAGCTCCCTCCACAGTAGCCCCAGTTGTCTGTATAGGTGCAGCCAGTACATGAACCTGATGACCCATTGGAAGCTGAGCAAGAGCTGCAACTGCTGCAACCATTACCAAAAAGGAGATGGCGTCGCTGGGCCTGCTGCTCCCTTTCAAGATTTTCAGGTGGCAACATGAGACTAAGTGCGTGCGTTAGAAGTCCGACGGATGATAGAACGATGAGAAATCTCCCCAAACCAGCACTTGTCGTTAGAATCGAAACAAGGTGACTCCCAGCGGCTGCGGCCATTTCTTGAAGTACTCAATTGCAAGTAGAAAGAACTATTTTGCACAGCCTATATTCAACAAGCTTTCACTGATTCTTCGAGTGAGTGTCAAATTACGTTCAAAGGTTCAAGTGGGTCAAAAATGTTCCGAGGTAAGAGTGTGTTATTTAAGTAACTTCACGATAAACACTGTTACAGTTGATGTATCCTACTACAAAAACCTTCTGGAAGGTACATGAAGCCGTACTAAAAAATCAGTGACTAAGCTGCTTATTACACGCTCTGTGGGTGAAGAACAACCTCATTTTCGAGACATTTTTTCACCAAACTACACGGGAAAAGATGCTGATGGGATGGGGTGTTGTAAAGGGCAGATATCTGGTACATGAAGCGTTGTTAGCGTTACTGAATTCAAGCGCTATCAGAGAAACATTTTCACAGAGTACCTACTGTATGCAGGCCTCGAAATTCCAAGAAAACCTCAAAGTGATGACAAATTTCTTTTCTCTACACCTAATAGCCTTTCTAGAGCAGCAATCACATTGATCATTTGTCACACACTTCAAAGCATCAAGATCTTCATAGCGATGAAAGGTTATAAACTGATCCATCTGCGCCATCATTTCATGATGCATAGAGAAAAGAACCTTCTTCATCATCGTGAGATCCGCCTCCAGGCAGTACATAGGTCACACCTCGCTAGGTCTACTACCCTCCTTGTACCTTCCCTGGTGTTGGATACCCTGCTGAGGGGGCAGCATCACAGTAGGCACCAGCAACAGGAGCAGCACCTGCTGCTGCTGCTGCTCCCATAGGGTAGCCTGTGACTGGGGTGCCCATAGCAGGAGCAGCACCAGCAGGCATATTGCTGCCTGGGGGCGGCGTGGGGTAGTATCCATATGGCTGTGGTATTGAACCTGGGAGATGGAAGCAGTTTATATAAGAAAACTGAATGCTGTAAAGAGCGAGAACCTGGACTAACACAGTACCGATGAATGATACCTGGCAAGGCCTATGTAATCAAGCTGATACCTGGCAAGCCCTACGTAATCAAGCTCTCAAGCTCAAAACATAATCAGTGCATATTATTCTGCATGATGTGGATAGAGTGATGCTTATTTCAGCATCTAACAATGATTGAATCAACATAGAAATCTAAAAACCAACAGCCGATCATACCTGTGGCTTGGGGGCCATATGGCGGGTAGCCATATCCTGAAGGTCCACCCATGTAGTACTGGCCAGCTCCAGTTTGGGGATACTGCTGGTAGCCTGATGGTGGTATGACTGTGGACATCTCCTGCTGAGTGGCGTAGGGGGAGGCATTACTCAAGCTAGCCGTACGAGACCGGCGCATGCAGAAGTAGATGCAGAGGATGATACCGATGAAGGCTAGCACAGAGAACGTGACTGCCAGACCTGTAGCATGTCAAGATTTGAGGTTGCTATGGGTCATCAAATAAATTTCAAACTTCCAAGTCCTTAAATAATGATATCCCATCATATTTCTTTATCATCTGTAGGTGTTAGCCATTTGAAAAAGAAATTGCGGTGATATGACCCACACTCATAGCAATCTGTCCTGAGCTCCAGATTTATTTTCATAACTTGTATCCTACCAATTGCCAATGCTGAATTGTTGTACGAACAGGAGCTAGTTGAGCATGAGTTACAGTAGGATCCATAGCAACTTGAGCATCCACTGCAGGATGCTGAGTACCCGTTGCCCCAACAATACCCTCCATTGTCGTAATAGCTGCACGATGAGCACGAGCCTGGGTTGCCATTGGTAGCTGAACAAGAATCACACTGACTGCATCCTCCACCGAAAAGAAGTTGTCGTGTATCGTGGGTTGACGAGTCAAAGTGAGACTTTCTAAAGTCCAGAAGAGCTGGAAATATATCCTGTAATCGTCTGAACCATTGTCTAATTGAAGATTGGGGACCCTGCATGATTTTCAAGGAAGTTGAGAATTACGTAGCATTCAATGCAAACTGAGTGTTTATACTCTCTATACTCTCTATATTTCACAAACACGGTAGATGTTCAAAGTCACGACATAGGACCCTCACTCAAATATCACAATTTTAGCACCCGACTCACCATTTGGAGCAAGGACCTGCTGATACGGCAACAAGTTAATTCACACAACACTTGGAGAATGGATCTCGGCTTGCGCGCGAACATGGCCTGCCTTTCAACCAAGAGTTTTAACGGTTGTTGAACCAAGGAATTTCCACTTCAGGACGAGTCAGAGGCCAATCCTTGAGGTTCGCATGAGCTGACAAGGTCGGTAGGTATAATGGATGTTACCTTATTTCATCAAGCGCTCAGCGCTTTCTTTGGCAGTGATCCTTCACAACAGCAACAAGCTAACATATGGCTTCAAGGATTCTCTGCTACATCTGGCGCTTGGGAGGCTGCAGCCAGCCTTGTTGAACCCTCAGTTCCAACAAACATATCATTCTTCTGTGCCAACATGCTGCTGAGCAAAGCCCGGAACGATTTTTCCTCAATGCCAATAGATCAACAGCCTGCCATATCTCAAATGATCAGGTGAACTCAATGCTGCAAACGCTTCTCAGCGAAGGCAGGCAGCCTACTAGTCATATTGCCACAAGCCTGGAAGAGCAGGGCTGCATTCCTTTTTGACAGTTTTCATCTGGTTTCTTTCTTGTCCTAAAGAAAGAAACCAGATAAACATTTATCGATGTTTTAGCATCTGCATAGCATTATGGGCTGACACTTTAATGGTTTGAATCTTATATTTCTATTGTTGCGCGCAGCATCAAACTTCAGGCCATCTCATCTGCCGCCCCTCAGCCAGGTTCCTTGCTGGTTCTGGAGCGTCTCTCTTCAGCCTTAGCATGCACAGCAGCGTTGTCTGGGGCTTCCGCTTCAGCTCACTTTGTTGAGCAAGCAGTACAGATGTTGGTTTCGGCCCTGGGCTCCAGAGATGAGATGTCTGTGCTTGCCTCCTTGCGGCTCCTAACAGGATTGGCTGTTGAAGTGGAGAGATTGGATTGGACAAGGAAGCAGCCTCTACTGTGCTCCTTACAAGGGTTGGTACCAAGAGTTGTGTCAGTGCTTCAAGATGTTTTGGTAGCAGGTGAGTTGCATTCATTGTAACAATGACTGGCTGTGCTTGCAGTTGCTCTCAGGAACAAGCTGCAGGTAAGTTACAATGAGTACTGTCTGTGTGGTAGTTTTTGCTTTCACAATAATAATGAACAAGGTTAACATCAAATGAGGATTTCCAACGTTATTGGTGCATACATTATGAAGACACTACATATGACTCCATAATCTGCTTAGCTGCAACCTTTGTAATTCAATTCTTCCTTTATGTCTCCCTCAAAATTGAATGTGGAAAGTAAACACGATTCTGTCTTATTTCTAGATTGTTACGACATATTAACAGGAGGATTGTCGTCACCCACTCTTTCCTCACCCGCTCTCTTCTGCCTCTCCGTCTGCCTCAAGCTTGGACCCTCATCTAGCACTGATCACCAAGCATGCATGACACCTGGAGAGATACAAGCGACAGCGCCCAGGCTACTGCCCGCCCTAGTATCCTCTCTGGGTGGCCTCAGTACGACCTCTGCAGTTGGCACTACTTCCTCTGCATCTAATCACACAAGTGTGCTAGCAGGTGTACCTACTTCAACAGAGAGCGGTGACCATGCAGGTGCAGAGGGCGAGGGCATGAGTGCTGTGGCAGAGATACTGGTTTCAGTCCTCTCTGTGAGCTCTAGATCTACTGCTGGAGATGAGGCGGCTGTACGGGTAGGTTTACAATAGTTGAGAATAGCTGCTGACCTGTCACAAGAGAACATTACTCTTGCCATTATGAGCAGCTAACTGTTGATGAGCTGCTCATGAAACCTTGAGTGAGTTTACTGGCTGACTTGTGACAAAAGCTTTTCGATATGTTCTGACTTCAGAAGCTGGATTTGATCATTTGATCAGCATCATGCATTGTTTTGCTTTTACTGTGCTCATTATTACAAACTAAGCAGTGGTTAGTCATGCAGTAAGAATGCTGGTCACATAATGAAATCAAGAATGTTGGTCAAATGAAGCCTAGGCATCTGCGCCGAGAACCAATGGCCAAATGAAGCCTAGGCATCTGCGCCAAGAACCAAAGTTTCAGCAGACCTACTAATTTATCAGTCTTATAAAATCTTCACATGGCAGATATATTTTGTTCGCAGAGAATCATGTGCTGAAATTTCTGGGTTTCAATAGGTACTCGGCTGCATAGCTGATGTGCTGCCTGTACTGCTACAGGAGTTGGCACAAGCACTACTTCAGCACCGCACCGCTCTTCAGGTGGCATCCTCTCTTCCTGCCTCACCTGACAGTGAAGATGATTCTCAGTCAACCAAACAGGCTCACTTGGCTTTGAGGGTGACACGGGAGGTGGCATGGGTGGTGTCTGCTCTCACAGAAAGAGACTGCTGCAGTGAATGGCTGGGTATTGCTGTACGGTCATCCTCTGCAGCTGCTTCCTCAGGCACCACTGCTGCTTCTCCCCTGCATCAGGAAGCACTGGCATTGGGTGCTAGCGGTGGGGTCTGCCATCTGGATTTGCCTGTAGCATTAGGGGAGCTGATGCTTCTGTGCTTAAGATCACCTTCCAGGTCATGTGCCGATGCTGCCCTGGAATACTTTCAAGCAATCAACACGGTGAGCAGGGTAGTGAGTGTCACTCCCAGCAGATTCAGTTAATTCTGTAGGTATTAGTGAGGGTCACTTTAGTCACTCCCAGCAGATTCAGTTAATTCAGTAGGTATTAGTGAGGGTCACTCTAGTCACTCCCAGCAGATTCAGTTAATTCAGTAGGTATTAGTGAGGGTCACTCTAGTCACTCCCAGCAGATTCAGTTAATTCAGTAGGTATTAGTGAGGGTCACTCTAGTCACTCCCAGCAGATTCAGTTAATTCAGTAGGTATCAGTGAGGGTCACTCTAGTCACTCCCAGCAGATTCAGTTAATTCAGTAGGTATTAGTGAGGGTCACTCTAGTCACTCCCAGCAGATTCAGTCTCATAGCAGTACTCAGTAAATAGCTGGATGAGCCATTATAATTACTTAGTAACAGCACATATTGCTGTGGTACTTATTTTTTTTACATATTTTTATGGTACTTTTAAAATTGCATTTCCAGCATCATTAAATACAATTCATCAGATTTTCAATGCTCTCTATCGAAGAAATTATAGCCTCATTTTTATGATGATGTAAATGATATTGTTGTTGTAGGTATCATTGTCTGAACGTCATCCTCAGCTAGCTACTCCTCTCATCTTTGTTGTATAATGATATAATTGTTGTTGTAGGTATCAGTATCTGAACGTCATCCTCAGCTAGGTACTCCTCTCATCTTTGTTGTATAATGATATAATTGTTGTTGTAGGTATCAGTATCTGAACGTCATCCTCAGCTAGGTACTCCTCTCATCTTTGTTGTATTATGATATAATTTTTGTTGTAGGTATCAGTATCTGAACGTCATCCTCAGCTAGGTACTCCTCTCATCTTTGTTGTATAATGATATAATTGTTGTTGTAGGTATCAGTATCTGAACGTCATCCTCAGCTAGGTACTCCTCTCATCTTTGTTGTGTAATGATATAATTGTTGTTGTAGGTATCAGTATCTGAACGTCATCCTCAGCTAGGTGCTCCTCTCATCTTTGTTGTATAATGATATAATTGTTGTTGTAAGTGTCAGTGTCTGAACGTCATCCTCAGCTAGGTGCTCCTCTCATCTTTGTTGTATAATGATATAATTGTTGTTGTTGGTATCATTGTCTGAACGTCATCCTCAGCTAGGTACTCCTCTCATCTTTGTTGTATAATGATATAATTGTTGTTGTAGGTATCAGTATCTGAACGTCATCCTCAGCTAGGTACTCCTCTATTTGCGTCTGCTCTGCCTCACCTCTTGAAGCATGGCCAGTACCCTCAGGCGTTTAAGAGCTGGGCAGATGCAGACATTGATGAAGATGAATTTTATAGGTGACTAGTCTAAAGTACTATGTCATCATCATCTTGGAAACCAGCACTTGGCTTAAGCAGGCTACCTTATTCTCTGCATATTCATACACTTTTTATCATAATGACTTCATTAGCCTACCTGCAGTCGTCTCATTACAGAAAGTGTGTCAGATAGTCTGTGGGGCTGCCGAGGAAAAGCTGTAGCTAGAGGCCTATTTTGTACCGCCATCAGAGAAGCTAGTCCATTAAGTACCGCCTAGTCCATTAAGTACCGCCATCAAAATGCATTGAGGATGGATGCATTTCAGGAAAGATGGCTGCAATGTTACATTCTTGTTAAGTCTAAAGTGAACAAAAGGGTCAAAATTTGAAGCATCTAGACAACCCTTTTAATTTTATGTCACTTTAACTTTGCTGCTAGTGACGTTCTACAACTCCTGTAGTCTTTTGTAATATTTTTTTGCTGCTCATGACCTCATCCTCCTCCTGTCTTCTGTAATGTTGTCATCCCTCTGCTAGGTTCCGGGACCAACACTTGTTGGAGGTATTGGAGTCAGCTTATGGCATGTTGAGATCTGAGTACCTGCATGTCATGTACCGCATGGCAATGACGGCGACCACCTGGCAGCAGTATGAGGTGGGTCTGTACGGCCTAAGAGCTGTCAGTGTGGTCCGGGTGGGGCTCTCCCCCACTCGAGGGCATTTGGAGCCAACAGCCTCCACACTTCTTGAGATGTTCACACAGATTTGCTCTGGATCAGGGAATGCATCAAAGTGAGTAACTTGCTACAATTAGTCATGGAATCGGCTTGGAAATACACACACCAGGGTGTGGGAGTGCTGCAGGGAAGTAGCAGGGTTCTTATTGACTTCATATTCCACTGCTAGTGTAGCTTATAGTAGCAGGGTTCTTATTGACTTCATATTCCACTGCTAGTGTAGCTTCTAGTAGCAGGGTTCTTATTGACTTCATATTCCACTGCTAGTGTAGCTTCTAGTAGCAGGGTTCTTATTGATTTCATGTTCCACTGCTAGTGTAGCTTCTAGTAGCAGGGTTCTTATTGACTTCATATTCCACTGCTAGTGTAGCTTCTAGTACTTCCTCTATCATTACCTGTCAAGCAATACATCGAGTTACATAGTTATGATGGTTTTCTGCAAGTCCTTTATTCCGCCTCAAGATGACAACCCTTGCCGCTAATAAATAGGTTCTCAGGTCAGCCCATGGTGGCCAAGTCAGCCTGTCGTTTGATAGGTGCGTACGCACAATGGTTCTCCACTCTAGAGTGTGGTGCCACCCTGCTAGGAGGTGCCTTGAAGCTGCTTCTAGACTCCCTGAGGCTGCCTGATGCAGCGCCTCCTGCTGCTGTTGCCTTCAGAGGGGTGAGCTGTACTGAGTTCGTCACAATTTCAGTGGCTGACTTCAATGTCAGCTTTTAAGCCTGAGACAAACCCTCTTTATCTACACGTTGATCATTGCTTATATGATAAGGTAGTAGCACTCTCTTGTATTGTTGCCGTGTTGCATGTCCTTATTGGCATCCTCTAAGCAGCATCCAAATTACCAAACTAAATTCCTTCATAATTGCATTCAATTTAGACTTAACTGTCTCACAACTGCTCTAAGCATCAAGTACAACTTTTGAAAGTGAATAGTTAAGTGCTCCCTGTAGGTGTGCAGCCGATGTGCTGGGAGGATGGCTGCAGAGCCTAGTGGGCTCATGGGGCTCATGGCAGCAGCTGCTCACTACTATAGCCCTGCTCCAGAACCACAATCTGGTACCAATCTAGCTAGCCCGTCCCCAGCCTTGTCTACCACCACAGGGTCCGGAAGCAGTACGTTGGCGGGGCCTTGCTCCCTCGGTGAGGAGGAGCGTGTAGCGTTGGTGGAGGGCTTGGCAAGGGTAGTGGCTGCACTGCCTCGTGAGCAGGTCGGGGATGCGGGTCTTACCCTAATTGCTCCCCTGGTTGTTAGATCCAGATATCTTGCAGAGTCAGGTGATGGGATGGCCTTGCATTATAGCTAGATCCAGATCTGACTGCTGCTGTTATTGTACTGCTGATCTGACTGCTGATGTTATTGTACTGCTGATCTGACTGCTGATGTTGTACTTGCTTAGTGAACTAAATGCAGGAATTCAACATGTTGAAGATTGGCAGAGGCCACCTTCAAAAGTGCAAAGTACTTGATTTTCTTTCTAATGACCATGTTTTGTTCATGCAGCTGAATTAGCTTTGATGCAATGTCACACAAGTAGTGCTCTTAGTCATGTCAAGTCCCTCCAGCTGAAATAGCTTTGATATGATGCAATGTGACACAGGTGCCCTTACTCAGGAGTCCCTTCAACTGAAACAACTGCTTTGATGCAATGTGACGCAGGTGCCCTTACTCAGGAGTCCCTCCGAGTACTGGCAATTGAACTGCGCCTCATGGCTGCAGCCCTCAGGTTCTTGGAGCTTCCGCCGATTGAGAAGGGGGCCCCTGTTGAACAACAGCACCCTGCCATGAAGGTATATGATAAACATGGAAATCCAAACAACTATTCTGATAAACTGCTTATTAGTTGGCCCTGTCAGCAGACACTGTTTGCACTGAATGAAACTCCAGTAGAGGGTATTTGTAAGCATGACATATCTCTGATATATGAGCACTCTTAACCCTAAACCCTAATAACCTCAGTTACTGCTTAACGTCAATCTGTGTCCTGGCTATAATGGTGTGCCTGCAGGTGCTAGAGGGTGCATGGCCCATTCTCTCTGGGGTTGCACAATCTATGCTGTGTCAGAGGTCTGCTGTGGTAGTAGAGGCACTGTGTGATGTTTATCAGGTGATCACTGCCATCATGATGAGCAGTGCAGTGGTAGTAGAGGCACTGTGTGGTGTGTATCAGGTGAGCACTGTCATCATGATGAGCAGTGCAGTGGTAGTAGAGGCACTGTGTGGTGTGTTCAAGGTGGTGAGTAGTCATTCTGATCAGAGCAGAGTGTCATACTCCTGCTGGCTCGTCCTCATCTCATGTTTCATCTCACAAGACATACTTGATAGACATTTTGCTTTGTCATGATATGCCAGGGAACATGTATTCATACATATATTTTATACATGAGTCATGATATGCCAGGGAACATGTATGTACATGTACTGATACATGATATGCCAGGGAACATGTATATACATGTACTGATACATGATATGCCAGCAGGGAACATGTATATACATGTACTGATACATGATATGCCAGGGAATACGTATGTACATGTGTCATGATATGCCAGCAGGGAACATGTATTCATACATATATTTCATACATGAGTCATGATATGCCAGGGAACATGTATGTAATATTGTCTGCACTGCTGTCATCTGGTCAGAGATCATTATTGTCTGCACTGCTGTCATCTAATCAGAGGTCAATATTGTCTGCAAAGCTAGCCGCAAGACCCTTGATAGCAACTTTGATCGCTTCCTGCTTGACAATTTACAAGGTGATGACCATTGGTAGTAGTCGATATGGTGACTTTCGATAGTCGATGTCTGCTCTAAGGCTTTATTGGATGCTTCATCAAAATCTTAAGCAAGGAACAGTTGTCAGTAATGCGCAACTACTGCTGAGGTAGTCAAGTGAGCTTGAAGAAATGTACATTTGAGCTGACTGTAGAGCTGATGTTTCATGCTGGCAACTAGCTCATCAGATTTCCTGCTGCGCTGGAATTAAGCTGTCGTGCCATTACGTCTTCTAGGGGATGATCTTCCCCTCCTTCACCACTTCTTGGTTGCCCACAGGTTTACCCAAATGCTCATGTTTGTGACGTCCTGGGAACAACAGTAGAGGTGTTTGGTGAGCTGAAGTCGATACCAGAGACTGGGAAGATGCAACGACAGGCGTTCAAAATTGTAGCCTCATCAACACAAAGCATGGTGAGAGTACTAGTCAGCGATTGATTGAGAAATACGATATCTAGGATTCAGGATGGTGGATCAAGATGGTGATAGGCATTGCAATTTTAGAGCTGTATTTAATAATCACTTGATGGTGCAAGATTGGTTGCATTATAATTAATGCTTTACACATTCTGCACTTCGGAATACAAGAGTTTGATGCCTCTTGCCACATAATGGTCATAATTTTGGGCTTGCCCACACCTCAACATTAAGCTTAACAAAGGCACCAAGTTGTGCTGACCACCGCATACTCTTTTTTTTTAACTTTTGCAAATATCAGAATAATTCACTGAATAAGTTATGGATCAGAACACACCTATGCTTTGCTTTGAGGCTCACTTGCTGAGATTCATTTCCTACCAAAATCCCGCATGCTCCTTCTGTTATTTCAGGTTTCGGTCTCCGCTGCAGACCAGGCGGAGCTCTTCCGAGGTGTGTTTAGCATGGCAGATCGCTACCTGGTCTTTGCAAGGGATACATTGCTGTGTGAGCTGGGTGCTGTACAGCAGTTGTTGGTAGTTTGTCGGCAGGCCTTGACACTGAGGGACAGGGATGGTATTGCACAGGTAGTGTTATCATTATTGAATCATTGTTAAAACTGACATCTGTTATGTACTGTCCACTTCGTAGTGTGATAAATGAGCCATGAACATTTTGAGTTTGTCAAATCTACAAAAGTGCAAGGACTGGTTTTGGTTGTATGAGGTGGTTGCTAATTTTCAGTCCTTAGAAGTGTTGTGCATGGATGACACAATGACATGGTCGTCATGACACAATGACATGGTCGTCATGACACAATGACAAATGGTCGTCATGACACAATGACACATGGTCGTCATGACACAATGACATGATGGTCGTCATGACACAATGACATGATGGTCGTCATGACGTCATGACACATGGTCGTCATCGGCTTGCAGGCTCTGGCGTTCTTGACGCACTTGGCCGCTCTTCCAGCCAAACTCCCCAGAGACTCCGCTGAGGCAGCTGAGCACTTCTCCAGGTATGAAGCTCTGTACTAAAGGGCAGGCCGTGTAGTTGTGGAGCAGTGGGCTTCTGTCTAACTAGTCTAACCTTTGAGGTCTCATCAGCAGTAAGTCAAGGGATGCTGCCACTGGGCCTTATGAGTAGTCCTATCATCATCCAGTGCTGTCAGACCTTATGAGTAGCCCTATCATAATCTAGTGTAGCAAGCTCCTACTTCAAGGTCCAGCTTCTCTTGTTGTCAACAGGTGATGACCATATGTGACACTACTTACTAACTCACAACTATGTGCATTGCAATGAAGGCTTTACTCATCTGATGTTGCCTAGTAGTGTGCTTTCATAGTATGCTGGTGTCAACCTGGTCATTGATCTCGATTTCATACATCATACTGATGCTGGTATCTGATGTTCTCACAGGCTCTGCACTTTGCTGGTTGGTGAGACCCCTCAACTGGCAGCCTCTCTCATCGCTGCACTAATGGGTACCTGTCCGCAACAGCTGATCAGGGCCCTGGCTGGGGCCTTACACACCTTGTTGACCTGTCTCCCAGTAGCTTCTACAGCTGAAGCTTGGCTTGGCCAGGCTCTGTCTTTGCAGCAGCAGCAGCAGCAGCAGTACCTAGTTACCTTAAGTGCTGCAGGTGGTAATGGTGGTGAGCGGAGCATGGGAGTAAGTGGTCAGGATCGATTAGGTTCTGAGGGTAGAGTGAGGTTCATGAAGCTGGCTGTGTCAAGAAGCCCTCCTCTACCCCGAGGGAGGTTTGAGGCCATGGTGTGTGATGTAGCTGCGATTGCACGTGGAGAGGAAACAAATGATGCTCTACTGGGTTATGAGCTGACTTAAACCACGCACCTGCGTATGCCGCTACAATCTGAGTACTAAGTAGAGCCTACTAGCTGCGTTACATCATGCTCCTTACATTCCTTAAAATCGTCTATTCCCATGAGAAACATTTTCATTGCTCTAACCGAGGCAGGCACATGTAAGTGTCACAAATTCAAAATGCCCATTGCATATTGTTTATTTATTAAGATATGCAAGTACATCTGCAGCAAATGTGAACTCAGATCAGAAACACAAAATTCTAGCCGGAAATCTCAACGAAAATAAATGAATAGGATTTACAGCCGGGCATTTATCTCTGATTCAGAGAGTCCCTTTCTGAGGTCGAGAGGCTAGCTAGTAAATAACACTTGAAATTTAGAAAATGCCAGGTCACGTTAGCCTGCTATTAGAGAAATGCAATCAGACCTAATTAATGCGCATTGATGGTAAGACAGTCTCAAAAATAGTGGTAACAGATCATGTGCGCGCAAATGTTGCACAGAATCAAGATCATTTTTTACTCTACAAGCTCTGAGGCACATGATCTAAGGCAATTGTTTATGTTCATGCAAGAGCAGTATCATCCTTCAAGCTGCTATTACCTGAAATAATGCAACCTAAAATATGCTGTGTTAGCAGACACAGCATCTGGGTACAACATACTTTATACTCTCGCTACAGTTTGTGTGATTATCAGCACTGTCAAAGCTATGAAGTGTTGATGCAGCACAATGAAAGGATCCGTCAACTGATATCTTGTTGGACCTCTCAGGGTGCCAATCCTGCTTAAATCCTAGTGAATTGATTCCTAGTGGTTACAGAAGAATGGTTGGAGAAGTGCTAGTGGTTGAAGAATTGCTACTACAGCTTAACAATGCACTGCTCGTTACATCTCAGTTCATGGCTCAGATCAGAGTGTTAGTGCGCGCTGTGCTGTCATGTGTGACAGAAAAAGGTGACCTTCAAGAGCGGTGCAGGCAGCTTTTCAGCCCATAGCATCATCAACACCTCGAGATGTTTAGGTTTATGGACCATCAGCCATCATAGCTACCTTCAGCTGCCCTTGGTTCTTTTGCAATGACACAATGTTGCTGGCTACCACCATCATGTGCAAATCCAAAGCTGAGAAGTGCCCTGCTTCAAACAGCTGTCGATGCTTCAACCCTCCTAGTCGTATGTTAATCAAATTCTCATACAGGCTCAGCATCAAGTGCTGCTGGTATATGCAACGTTGCACTTGACTCAGCATCCTCTCTGCCTCTTCTATTGCCTGGAGGACAAACTTTAGAATGGGCGATTGCCTGCTAGTACCGCCTGGCACCTGGTGCTGATTGATACCATGTGAATCCACTGGCCTGCTAGTACCGCCTGGCACCTGGTGCTGATTGATACCATGTGAATCCACTGGACTAGAGACTTGGCTTGATGACCTGCCAGCCATCACACCATCTCCATGAGAGCTATCAGCAATCTCAGAGAACGAGGAACCAGCCTCATGAGGAGGAGGAGCGACACAGTTCTCCTCGAAACCTTCAGAGAGAGCGGCAGGTGCCCTTGCGGTAGTAGTGGTGGATGATGGTTGAGTGTCAATGTTCTTCTCATTGTTGCCACCTGCTTTCTCATCCACACCATGAGCACCAGCAGCAATTGATATGAGTGAGGATGCCCCTGTATCCGCCTCAACAACGCCTGGAGTGCTTCCTCTCCGTGAGCTTACATTCTCTACAAACTGGTAAGCCAGAAGTGCTGGACCTCTAGATCTGACAGAAGGCTGAAAGAGAGCCTTACTCAAGGAGTTCCTCACAGTTCTCATAGAATTGTCATGAGATTCAGTCAAATCCCCGAGCACAGCTGCCTCTGTCATCTTGCTGTGAGGAGAGTCGTAGCTCACTATGACATCTTTGCCTGATTGTTTGGTCACCTTCTCTGAGTTGACCAGCATCCCTGAGGAGACATTACTTGGCCCCCCCCCTGAGCTCAGCTGTCGGGGTGCCAAATGCTTGTTCTGAGGGTACCCAACTTCCAACTGATACCCAACTTCCATTGCTGAGATCAATGCTGGGAGATGCCTTCTGTGGGTGTCCTCCTGAGGAACACGTTCATTTCTCCCTGTCTGGCCTGGACCATTTTGAGCTGCACCATGGACTGTGTTGATGGCCTCTATTGCTCCAGGAACGCCAAGGCGCACCGCCAGCTTTTGCAAGGCCATCAATTTTGTGTGTTCCAACTGATGTCATGAACACAAGTCAACGACATGTGTGATTTGTGTGTTTATAAAGAAGTACATTGAGTAAAGATGAGCTGATGGAAAGGTAGCGTTGTCAGAGCTTTGTCAAATGAAATCATGCTTATGATAGGGAATGAGGAGTAAAACAACAGCGTAAATCAATTAAATAAACCACTAGGAGGAGAAGGCAGGTAAATGATGCCTAGGAGGGTGAGAGAGGAAATATGCCACAGCCTCTGCCTCAATCAGAGAGTGCACAATGCAACAACAGTGCCTAGTCTAAAATCACCAGTGGTAGCATTTCATGTAACTGAAGTAGCTGAAGAGGAGCTGATAACCGCCTGATACCTGTCCTAAACTGGAAGCCTCCTTTGAGGGACTCTGCTTCCCTCCTCGGACAGCAGTCGACGATAGCAGGTCCCTCAGAACAGCCCGCCATGCAACACTTGCAAATGACTTGTCACGACCACCCACTCTGGGTTGAAGCTGAGCTGCAACATCGTCCACATCAATGTCATCTTCCTTACCATAATTGCCTGGCACCACTTGCGTTCTCTTTCCGAGCAAAGCCAGTCTCTTCCAGAGAGATACTGAGGGGACAGACTGACGGGCACCAACTGCTGTACCAACTGCTTCTATAGAACCTTTCATCTCCCCACCATTGACCTGCATCATGCTCTGACCCAAGGATGACTCATCCCCCTTAGATTGTCTGTGATTCATCGCCATACCACCGCCCCCACCTAGCCCCCTCCTAGCTGCAGATGCAACAGGCTGCCCTGCAATCACATCTGCTGTGCATGTGATGTCCGTGCTCTCATGGTTCTGCACGCCAACAGCCTGTTCCGCACTTGAGGCCTTTACGATCTGTTCCAAATTTATGGCCTTAACAGCCCTATCTGCGGCATGAGACATCGCTACAAGAGAGAGAGAGGGGGGAATGATAAGTGGAGTAAACCTTTATATTTCAAACACACATGGGCATGAGCAATAACATCATTTTTTGGAATTCAAATGTAACACTGACACATGAAGGAGGTCCTCGAGTACCTCGAGGTCCTCTTCATGACTAAGTCCCTTCTTGTAAGTTCTCTCGGTTCAAAAAAATAAGCAAGTGAAAGAAAAATAAGAAAGCGCACAATAGCTAGTAGCTGTAGCACATTAAATAGTAAATGACATCACCATGTGCCAATGCTGAGTTCCGTGCCAAAGATCTGGACCTCCGAAGAGTAAGAGCTGATTTGTTGCGTATTCCACGAGGCCCAGGACCTACTCCTCCACCTGCCACTGTACTTGTCACAGTCAGAGCCGCAGTAATGGCAGCTTTGGCAGCCATACGGTTGAGTAGGACTGCAAGAGTTTCGTCTTCTACTGAACGTACAGCCTGGGGAACGAGAATCCACCAAATGATAAGCACTTCATCCCTAGGGTGGTGTTAGCGAGAGGGCTCAGGGTTTAGGGGTCAATGTAGTGCTTCAAGACAGGATTAGGGTTTTACTATTTCTTTGCAAAACCCTAAACGCAGGCCCTGTTGAGCACTTCTCTCTCCTGATCAATGGTATTGAGTAATCCTAGAACAGATATGCTGAATGTTTTGTTAAAATACGTTGACATGGTTAAACTGCACACCTCGTCAATCACATCTCGCAGTCGCTTATTGTTTCGAGCATCTTGAAACCAGTCCTGGTATTTCCACATGACTAGGTCACTTAAGTCCTGCAATAACCCATGAATCAAGTAGGATGGGGGGATATGCTCATAATTGACGTTGTAGCTAATCGCTGCAAGTCCATCCATGCAAGAAGAAGTTAGCAAGGGAAATACATTTATGCGACCCTTCATCAACTCGCTGTAAGTAACGACACTGATCTGTTTGTTGTTAAAATGTGGTGTAGAGAGATATTGCCTTGGAGCTCACATTTACGACTGTTGGCATATGTTTTGCATAAGCCCTGAGGCTGACATAGGCAGAGAGGATATAGATGATGAGAAAGAGATGCAGCACAAACACGATCATCAAGGCGCAGACACTGTGAAACAGAATCGCCAAGATCCGCTCGGAGAGGCGTGCTCCATACCCACCAATCATGACATCCTGGGATATAAAAAACAATCCTGATTCTCAGAGGTGCTGTGGTATCATAAAATGTATTTGCTGTGACAGCTCTTGAACACTAAGGCTTTGAAATTTGGAGCAGAATGTCGTTATAGTTAGAGCATAGTCACACACTTAGATGGACACTTAGTCCCAACAATGAATCATGCATTGAGTCAAATGTCACATGTTGAGTCCCTCAGGGTTTGCAAATGCTAGTCTGTCAAGTTGACATTGCCATATGATGTTAGTAGGGACAATAATTTGACAACAACAGCCGGCTATGTACATCTGTGAGCAGAGCTTATGTACATCTGTGGGTCATGGGCTATATCTTTGGATAGGTTAAGTATATCTGTGAGCACATACCCGGTAAACAAAAGAGTCATCACTGTTGATGAAGTACTTAAATACCACGAACAAAGCATTGGGCAAAGTTGACACAGCTTCAATCCTGGGGGGGGGGGGGGGGGATGAAAGGTAATACCAGCAGTAAGTGCAGAGGAACCCCTTAGTGATCAGGACATTACAATACCAGCAGTAAGTGCAGAGGAACCCTGTGTCCTACCTGTATCCAAACACAACATACAGCTGCACAGCCAGGAGACCCAGGCACAGGACCAGGACCACCACGAAGTGACATAAGTCTGGAATGACCTGGACCTAGTGTTCACACATTGATGGAAAGCATCACGGTCTTCAATATCCTCACGAGGTAACATCCTAACTTGGAAACGTTAGTGATTTAATATTATTAGCATTAAACTTAGCCCTTGGGTTTGTGAAATGGGATTTTATCACCACGATCAATATGCATGATGGTATCTTTGTAACAGCTGAGAATGGATAAGAGCGTGATCTGCAGCATCACACATGGTGATCATGCATCATGATATGTAGCATCACAATACGTGGTGACCATGCATCATGATCTGTGGCATCACACTACAAGGTGACCATGCAACATGATATGTAGCATCACACTGAATGGTGATCATGCATCATGATCTGTAGCATCACACTACAAGGTGATCATGGAACATGATATGTAGCATCACACTGTATGGTGATCATGCAACATCATCTGTAGCATCACACTACAAGGTGACCATGCAACATGATATGTAGCATCACACTACAAGGTGACCATGCAACATGATATGTAGCATCACACTACGTGGTGACCATGCAACATGATATGTAGCATCACACTGTATGGTGATCATGCAACATCATCTGTAGCATCACACTACAAGGTGACCATGCAACATGATATGTAGCATCACACTACGTGGTGACCATGCAACATGATATGTAGCATCACACTGTATGGTGATCATGCAACATGATATGTAGCATCACACTGTATGGTGATCATGCATCATGATATGTAGCATCACACTACGTAGTCACCATGCAACATGATATGTAGCATCACACTGAATGGTGATCATAATCACTGATCCAGAGCACCAGCGGGCTACTTACAATGATGCCGCCAAAGATAGAGAGGCGCTTCTGGAAAGTGATGTACATGATGTACCGTACCATCAGCCCTAAGATGACCAGCCCTTGGAGCAGGTAATAGATGACCTGGAGGAGCAGGTAATAGATGACCTTGAGGTGCGGGTAATAGATGACCTGGAGGAGCCACCACCAGAAGTTGAAGCAGAAGCAGGCAGGCAGTAGACAGCAAAGGAAACACGACGTGGAATTATGATGAAATTCAGGCAAGTGTGATATGCTTGATTGCCTGAGATGTGAAGCATCAACACAACTACATGGCATGTGATGAGAACAACTACATGGCATGTGATGGGAACAACTACATGGCATAATGTGATGGGAACAACTACAAGGCATGTGATGGGAACAACTCCTCCTGCAACCGTAGGGACTCACATACAAGTCACTCATTTGCTGGAAACGGTGCAACATGGCAGCACACGCTTCCAGGCCTTTCAAGTTGGCCGGCAGCTTCCAACGGTCTTCTAGTGTGGCCGCAGAGTAAGCCGAAAAGTTGGCAACAGTAGAGTTTACTCTAAGAGGTAAGAAGTAGCGAGCTGGCGCAAATGCATCCGCCTCGTAAATAGAGAAGCTGGATGTAAGCAGTGAGCAGAATGTAGTAAAGTACTCAACAGGACAAAGTTTCTTTCAGAAGCAACTGTTCAACTCTGATTATGCAAAGAAGTATTTCCTTGCCTCTTGCACCAAAATACATATTTATATTTTGTACATAGCTTAGGCTTCCTGGCTAGAATCTGTTCATCTTCAACTAGAGCCTTTGTGCAGCGTTAAGTACGTACTTGGATTGAAAGACATTTTCTTGCACCAGCTGCATTGCATATATGTACCAGATGGAGACACACCCCAGCATGAGGCCGCATACACCAAGCTCCCAAGTTATCCAGAAAGGTGTCATCTTTGCCTCAAACTTTGAGCGCCTGATCACATTCCTTGATCTGCAGACCCACAGCATTATGACCATCATTACCCATAGTCAGCACTAGGAACTGAATGATGATTATCAAAATGACTGGGCAAAGATAATTGGACACTCACTTGCGGTCAACATCCTGAACTCTCAAGCTCAGCGTTTGCATTCCCAGCCCTTCCTGGTTCTCCCTCATCTTCGCTACTAAGAACTTCCTCTCTTCAGCTTCCCTCACTTCCCTCTCCATCTCCTCCTCTGCGGCAGCTCGTGTCTCCTCCTCCTCTCTCCATGCACTCCGCTTCTCGTTCCCAAAGCCTTCAGCTACAGGGCCAGCAGGGACCTTCTTTTTAAAGAGCTCAGCACCAACTTTTATTGGACCTGGTATCAATCCAGCTAAGCTGGGTCCAGGGACTATGGCTCTGGATGACCTACAAGGCTGGAGAGTCAAATGCCGAAAGGTATTAGGCTTAGGAAAGGCTGGAGTGGACTTGTCCAGCTCTGATGGCTTGGAAGCAGCCTAGACAAAGATGAGTAGAAAGACAAATCTGCATTATTGATAAGAGAAAGAGCCATTTAGGCCAGTAACTAGACATACAGACCAGTCAGCGCACAACAACAGCAAGACTCCTACTGTATGAGACGGATGAGGCCTACCTTCTGCCGTCGCCTGAAGTATTTGATCTGAGTGTCCAGGGATGAGAATATGTCTACCAATGCAAAGTAGAAGTACAGCCCAACTAGGATAATCAAGAAAATGTCTGGGATCATTTGCCGCAGTCTCCATTGACTGGGATCAATGTTGTATTCTACAGCCGGAAGGCCCTGAAATAGATATACAAATACTCATTCGTGGATGGAGAATCCAAAGCATCTTAACATTCTGTGCATGTCTGCTCAGTCTTCAAGAAAGCGAGGACAGACCCCTCCCATCTCATTATATGTCTACAATGAAGACATCTGGGAGAGGACAGTATATTTCTTCAATGTACACTGATTAACGCCTATATAACTGATTAATGCCTATATAACTGTGTCTTGATGAACCTGTCAGATCTTTAACCTCTGTTCGTAACTAATCTGAATGCTCTCTTATATCAGATCACTAACCTCTGTTCATCACTATCTGAATGCTCTCTTATATCAGATCACCAGCACTGCACTGCTCAACAGCTATAATGTATAGTAGCCTGATACCAACTCACCTGTATGCTGATAACCATCTGAATGCTCCCTCCTTCCAACCACTGCAGTTGGGCTTTGAAGTACCCAAACACACTAGCTCCGGGATTATAAAGAGGTACCTGACAGTGTTGGAGAGGAGGCAAGACGACCTGAATCACATGCAGACGTGACACTACCTCCAAACAGTGTTCAAGGTTGGATTCTGTGGGACTTCTAAGAACATGCACCGGCAGTACAATGAGTAGTATCCAGAGTGAGTGACTGTACGGTGGGTCCATTGAGAGACTGAAGCGGTAAAAGGGCACTAGCACTACTCACCTCTATGGACATTGACTCAAGCAGTAGAAGGGTACTACTCACCTCCATGGACATTGGCTCAAGCAGTAGAAGGGTACTACTCACCTCCATGGACATTGGCTCAAGCAGTAGAAGGGTACTACTCACCTCTATGGACATTGACTTAGTCATCTGCGAGTTCAGTAGGGAGCCATCCTGAAGGTATGTAATCATCTGCTGAGCTCTCAGTTGTGAGATGCCAGCATCCAATAAAATAGGATAGCCATCAGGATAGCCTACAAGAATGGAAGTTAGGACACAAATAAAAGGTATTAAGCAATAGTAGAGCAGAGGAGTGCTTGTAGACAAGGGTTGTGAAAGGGCAGGTGGCTGTAGCTGAAAGCACCTGATTTGTTAGCTGTGTGTTATGAAAGAACAAGATATCAGAATCATGTTTGATAATCATCACCAATAATATGCATCAGGTGTTCATTATATTGAGAGGTCTCACTGGAAAGCGGGTAGTGGAAGAATCCATAGGGTTGCCCACTCTCAGGATTGACTTCTGGCGAGTGGGTGGAGGTGTTGTAGTAATCTGAAATGAGGAGCTTCATGTTGTACAGCGAAGATTGCCTGCGATAACGACAGCAATGAGAGAAATGTAGGCCAGCTGCCACTTAGTGTGATAGTGTGATATCTAGGGATACGGCAATCCTCTTGGAAGGTGATGAGATTCTGACAGAGACACAGCCTCAGAGGAAATAGTATTCATGGACTCACGGCAGGAAGTTGGGGTCCACACCAATGCCTCCCAGGTATGTATTCAATATAAAAGTAGCATTAGAAGCATTGGTGCAGGCTGGTATGAGGTCCGGGAAGGAGGTGACTCCACACAAAGATGAACTGCCCTCTTTGGTGACCAAGACCTAAGGATACGATAGAGGGGTGACCAAGACCTAAGGATACGATAGAGGGGTGACCAAGACCTAAGGATACGATAGAGGGGTGACCAAGACCTAAGGATACGATAGAGGGGTGACCAAGACCTAAGGATATGACAGAGGGGTGACCAAGACCTAAGGATACGACAGAGGGGGGACCAAGACCTAAGGATACGATAGAGGGGTGAACAAAATGCACCTGCCAAGTTCGTGTCTTATACAGCAAGCAAGAGGACCAGGATCATGACACTAAATGCATTACATGCAAATGATGGCAATCACTTTCAGAATAATGATAGCACGGGTATTGCAGGTACCTCAGAGGGTGCGTGCCACACTGTGTGGAGGAAGATGCCCCCAAGGATTTCATTCTGGCAGCCGTTACCGACACACCTGGTGAAATAATTGCAAAACATGCTATGCTTGAAAACATTAGGGCGTGCAATTCTGACAACAAAATAACAACTGACGTGAATCACAACAGGCCATCATAACAACTGACATGAAGCACAACAAGCCATCATAACAAACAACAGATGGAAGCACAACAAGCCATCATAACAACTGACGTGAAGCACAACAAGCCATCATAACAACTGACGTGAAGCACAACAAGCCATCATAACAAACAACTGACGTGAAGCACAGCAAGCCATCATAACAAACAACTGACGGGAAGCACAACAAGCCATCATAACTTTGTTAATATACTTGCATGTAGTCTCATTCAAGCTCTTACCTTCGAACCTGATTGTTCCAAGTCTGCGCAAGTGAGGAAAAAGTCGCTTAAAATAAGTTGTAACCAGCAGCAGACGTAGCATATGTAGTTAGGAAACAGTACTCACAATACCATGCAAGTCATCCTTTTATTCAGCATTATAAAGATCATTGAAACAAATGGAAACTTGGGAAATCACTTAATTCTGTTGGAGTAAGTAAGTTTCCGCTGAAATGCGGCACTTCAACTCACATCATATAAATTATATGATAAGGTGGAATCTGGAGGAAGTACAGTATAGCCACCCAAAGCACTCTCAGAAGACACTTTTTGCCCGCTGTTGCTTTGACCTCCACTGGCAGCTGTGGTCACGAGTTTGCGCCTCTGCTGAGACCTGTATCACAGGTGCAGATAAGTGCAGTGGAAGAGATGAACAGATGGGGGAGGCAGAGGAAGCAGGGGACTACGAAACAGTGCCTGCAAGAGGGCTGCACATTCACAGTGGCAGTAAACGGTCAAAATATTCAGATGGCAGCATGCACAGCATGCAACAAAGGACAGGTGGTGATTGCTGTTTTCAACTTCAATAATGATTTCCATATCGCAGCCTCTTACCCATTATTGCCTCCAGCTGCATTGTAATGATTGAAACTGTTTGAGTCTGGTCCAAAGTTGTGGATTTTGAAACTGTATTGAGGATTTGCAGCATGCGCACTCAAGCACGTGACGTAGGGAGCAAACGCGGACCTGAGGATGAGAAGGGATCCTTCTGTATGAAGATCATCTGTTTATATAATGATCTGCTGACTAATATAAGTCCTTATCAGGCATTACATTGCATAAGAAGACACCAGAGATGAGACCTACAACTAAGCTAGCTGTTCTTTACATGAGTTTTTGTAGCTGATTGATTTTCTTTTAACCACAAAAAAGAGCACGTAACTAGCAGTGTGAACTTACGGTAGTTGAACACCATATCCACTCAACACAGCAGCAGTGTTGACAGTGATGTTAGTGATGGTTGCTTCCAGTGTGTTGAGACCACCAGCGAGTGTGGAAACACTGGCAGCCACAGCCAATGCTAAGGCACTCTGGATGAGACAAGATATAAATAGTTGTGAATTATACATCAGAGGAGCTTGCCATCAAATGGTCCAAGATAAGAGGCGGGGCGCCAGAATGATGTGCTCAAGATAAGGAGGACACTAGAGTAATGTGCTTAAGATAAGAGGCGGGGCGCCAGAATGATGTGCTCAAGATAAGAAGGACACTAGAGTAATGTGCTCAAGATAAGAGGGGCGCCAGATTGATGTGCTCAAGATAAGAGGGACACTAGAGTGATGTGCTCAACATAAGAGGGGCACTAGAGTAATGTGTTCAAGATAAGAGGGGCACTAGAGTGATGTGCTCAACATAAGAGGGACACTGGAGTGACGTGCTCAACATAAGAGGGGCACTAAAGTGATGTGTTCAAGATAAGAGGGGCACTAGAGTGATGTGCTCAACATAAGAGGAACACTAGAGTGATGTGCTCAACATAAGAGGAACACTAGAGTGATGCGCTCAACATAAGAGTGGCACTAGAGTGTTATGCTCAAGATAAGAGGGGCACTAGAGTGATGTGCTCAACATGAGAGGGGCACTAGAGTGATGTGCTCAACATAAGAGGGGCACTAGAGTGATGTGCTCAACATTAGAGGGGCACTAGAGTGATGTGCTCAAGATAAGAGGGACACTGGAGTGATTAAGAGGACTAGTTCTCTGAAGAAATTTGTAACGCAATTATAGCCTTAAGTAAATCAGGACAACTTACGGTCTTGTTCAGAGTCAGGGACAGAAGACCATCTAAGATACTGATTTGGGCAGTAATATTCTCAGAGAACGCTGTCGAGGCCGTGATCAAAGTTTGAAAGGCTGACTGTGCGTTGGAGTTGTAGATATCAAAGGTGTTGACAAGTGTGGGGATAATAGTGTTCATATCCGTTTCTGTTGCCTGTGGGAGCAATGAAATAAGGATATTTAAAAGACTGCGATAATATTGAGTAAGATTGCTGCATTCGGCAGGTATTAGTAGGTTTCAGTTACTTATTAGTTTGAGACATGTGAATTGGGTGATGCATCCTTACTTGAGCAGTAGCAGAGGCAGCCTCCGCAGTCTCAATAGCGCCCAAGATAGCGGCCAGAAGCGCTGCATCTTGAGATGGACCAGTGCTGCTGGACCTCACGATTGGAGAGGACACAGCCGTCAGGGAGCCAGAGGCAGTACCTGTAATGGAGTTACTGTAGGTGATGGAGGGAGTGATGAAAGAGGATGTACTACTTCTAGAGGAAGAAGACTGAAAGAGGACGCGACCTCTTCTCCATTCACGCTGTTGATTGACATCCTTTGCTGCTGTGACAGCAACAAACCCTGAATCAAAGGTTGCAGTGTTGGTAAAGGCATCTGGGAGGCCTGGCTGACATCCGATTTTGACTGCAACCTGAGGTGCGCATTCTGAATAAAGTGAGGTATCCTGGACTGGCATCATGTCAATGACCTGCTGTACATGCTCATTGCTGCTGCTGCTTCTGCTGCTGCCGGCATTCATGGGGTAGCCTAGAGCCTCCAGTAAGGAGCAAATGGGAGCATGAAGCAGCTGCTGCAAGAGGAAAGGATAGCGGGGCACTGATGCAGTCAGAGCCCTCTGTAAAGACATAAAGCCCTTGGGTGATGCCATGGATGATGCCTTGGGTGATGAGAGCACACCCTCCTCTAAGGATGTAATGAGTGCAGGACATTGGCTTATTTCGCGATTCAGCCCTCTGGCTGTACACATAGTAGCATGATTTTGAAGTAAAACATTAGTTGGTAAATGCTCAGAGTCTGCAATCTCATCAAAAGAGTCATCGGCCATTAAGCCATAGTGAGCTGGTGGTGGAGCTTCATCCTGAGAGACAGCTCCTGATGGGGTTGAGACTAGCAGCCCTTGCAGCCCTCTCTTCCGACCACCAGTTGCAGAAGGTAGGGAATACTTAGTTGAACCCTACACAATATGAAATCAGAGAGGTGCGGCTCATTGTCTAGTTGAACCCTGCACAATATGAAATCAGAGAGGTGCGGCTCATTGTCTAGTTGAACCCTGCACAATATGAAATCAGAGAGGTGCGGCTCATTGTCTAGTTGAACCCTGCACAATATGAAATCAGAGAGGTGCGGCTCATTGTCTAGTTGAACCCTGCACAATATGAAATCAGAGAGGTGCGGCTCATTGTCTAGTTGAACCCTGCACAATATGAAATCAGAGAGGTGCGGCTCATTGTCTAGTTGAACCAATTTTACATTGCATTGAAATATCTCCCTTAATAAGAATCATGTGTTCGAGTGATTGATCAGGTCGACCAAATTTTGCTCCTAACAGGTACATGTTAGAAAAGAGCCTCACAAGAGTTGCTGTGTACTCCACATTGATGATGTACTGCTGCACAGTTGTAGCCGTACTGCCTACCCCTTCTCCAGCACCAGAGGAAGCATTGACGGCAATGTAACTGCTAGCATTCCAAGCCAGCCCCCTGATCGTATCAGGGTTTATCCCAAACATGGGTAGCTGCATAACAGCTAGATCCTGCAACACTGTATGGTTGCTTGATAAGCTTTTGGCGTACAGTTGGGTTGCATTCCCATCATTCCTGCATATCAGAACAATAAGATGATGTGAGTCATACTAGATTCAATTAGCGATAGCTTAGTCTAATGCAGTAGTCTTTATGCTCCACTTCGATAATGTACAACCTTCTTTAATGTAGATCATCACATGCATAAATTCCAATAAGTCATCATGACATGGAAAGCTACACTTGTAGAGCTGTAATGGCTCTAATAAAAGCAGCTTATAATCCACTGAGCAATCCTGATATTGTGAACTCTTGCTGCAAGCAGGCCCACAGTATTAACTACTTGCTGCAAGCAGGCCCACAGCATTACCTACTTGCTGCAAGCAGACCCACAGTATTACCTACTTGCTGCAAGCAGGCCCACAGTATTACCTACTTGCTGCAAGCAGGCCCACAGTATTACCTACTTGCTGCAAGCAGGCCCACAGTATTTCCAACAAGGTTGCGATTACTCACGGAGTGAATGATATGAAGGAGTAGCTAAATACAACCTCCGAGACCAGCTCCACATTAATAGTTAGGTAAGCTCGTTGACTACCCAGGTGGTACATGTACATGTAACTCCCAGGCAGGCAGTTTCCAGCAGTCATGGAAGCAGCAGAGCAACTACATGTCAATGGTGGAACGTGATGAGAAGATGTAGTTCTTGATTATCAGTGTAGTCAGTAGTCCATGTGACAGATGTGTCAGTGACTAATGAAGTCAGTAGTTCATGTCACTGATGTGTCAGTGACTCAAGTAAGTCAGTAGTACTCATCTTTCAGTAAAATCTGACAGGAGGATGCTGCAAGTAATGCAAGTCACTAGATAATGAAACAATCTTGATGGAAGTAATTGCAGCACCTCAGGTGTGTCATCATCCAGTCTGGATACATTTAAAATAAAAGATCATTAACTTAGATAACTCACTTGGCAGCGACATTCACCGAAACGTCGGTCACAATGATTGATGCTGAGTCATCAGCTGCAGTACCATTGTCAAAGTACAGTACTGCTGCAGCTGCACACTGTACCGACACCCTCAAAGACAAAGCAGAACTGCACGGCAGTAATGAGAAGGGCGGCGGCTGGCCATACGTGAAGTAAACCGTCTGATTTAGCTGCAAAGAGGACAGGTCAGTAAAGTTGGTTGAGGAGGTTGGAAGAAGAGCCAGGGAGCTGTTGCCTTGCTGGTCCAAGCCAACGCCTGTGATGGAGCTCAGGGCAGTGAAGGCAGTACAAGGGAAGGCATGACATTGACCATCACTGCACAGATTGGGTCGACTGTCAGGACAGGGGTTGACCACCACGATGGTCCGTTGGACAGAGGCATTGAGTCCAGCGCTGTTATACACGAGGTAGACCAACGAGAAGGTGGTGCCTATGGCAGTAGAGTTGTTGGAGGTGTCAATGCCGCAGTCGCTGACCTTTTTCTCCCCGATGTAGTTCCCACTGCAGCCGTTGGCAAGGCAGTTAGATGGTGGACACATCAACACCTGCAGTCAACAGCCAAGGTCAGAAGCAGGATGACAAGATAAGGATCACCATAGAGTTCATTTGAACATTGAATTACAGGGAAGACAATCTTATGGTTTAGCAACTTTGCTTTGAGTTATTTCACATTGTTGATAATGATGACTGAGCTGTTGCCATCCACATTTTTACCACTCACTTTGCTGACTGAGATGTTGCCATCCACAGCATCCACAGCTGTTACTCCAGGATCACAAGGCACTTTAGGTGTGGATGCAACACCCTCTCCACACATTTGATAGGCTGTGCCCTGTCATGAGCAAACCAAAGGCGGCACAATGGCCATTATGGATACCTTTGTGATAGAACACCTTTCATGAAAATACAAGCAGCTCACGTTTTTTGTACATTAAAGAGTTTGCACTCAGCTTTGGCTGTACCCCAGCTACATTCATCCACACAGCTAACTGTCTACACTGATTTCCATTAACCTACCCTTGGGACATTCACTCTGACTCCACAGTAGGTGGTAGTTTTAAGGGTCAAGACTGGAGGGCTCCTCACAACTTGTGTCAGGCTAGACTGTGACACCGATGCAACTGTATTGCAAGGCCCTGTTGTGCACATCAGAAAACTTATATAAATAGTAAATATATAATGGGAATGACATGATCTGCCAGTGAGAGATAACATGAGCGAAATTCGAAAGAGTGGGTATTTCATCAATAGACGAAGGCCCTTCAGGTTTCCTACTTCCGCATCTGCAGTGTTATTGATCAGTAACATTAGAAACTCTGCACACAGAACAATGAAGCACGTTTTTAATGTAATAAAACCGACAGTGACATGGATGGACAGAGACATGGATGGACAGAGACATGGATGGACAGTGACATGGATGGACAGAGACATGGATGGACAGAGACATGGATGGACAGTGACATGGATGGACATGCAGCCAAACGATCGTAACATAACAGCGTTTTCACAGCAACTTACCATCAGAGCAGGTGTTATCACAGCAACTTACCATCAGAGCAGGTGTTATCACAGCAACTTACCATCAGAGCAGGTGTTATCAGAGCAACTTACCATCAGAGCAGGTGTTATCAGAGCAACTTACCATCAGAGCAGGTGTTATCACAGCAACTTACCATCAGAGCAGGTGTTATCACAGCACGAAGTCTGCCCAGGGCTACAGGCAGGGGTCACCACAACACTGCGGGTCACGACAGAGAACGTGGCGCCATTACTAACGCTGTAAACCACGGAGTAGTTCCCTGGAGTGGTGGTGTTGACAGAACAATACAGCACTCCAACAGAGGCATACGTCCTAGGTTGAGTCAGCCCAGCCGCAACAGCTTGTGCGTAGCAGGCGTAGATGTTGTTGTTGAGGTCCCCAGGTGTAACACCTGTGGCTTGAGCGCCTTGATCGCAATTAGACACAATACCAGGGAGGCACGCTGCATACACAATCCCTTGAGGTATGGTAATGGTACTATGACCAATCAGCCTGAGTGAGCGTACAGCCAAATGGAAGCATTTCAGAACAGAGTTCAACCCAAAGCTTTGAGACTATTAAGACTTCAATTATGGAACACAGCGTTATCAGGAGGTTGAGTAGGTCTGCTCAAACAAACTTCAGTCAAGACACTATCCAGAGCATTTTCAATCGATACATTAGGAGTTTAATCAATCAGCTCTAAACCCAGAGTATCATGTAGCGTGCGCACAAATCCCTAGTTTGCAAAATATTGGTCCTCAGAGTGGACTCACGAGATTGTGGGTAATAATGGCGGGGCCGTGCTGCCAGGCAAAAGCACAGTGCCCTGAGACAACGCACTCGAGGTTGCAGCGGAGGAGCTGGCAGAAGGCAGAGCTGTTACGGAAGTAGTGGAGGAAAGTAGAGCTGAGCTTGAGGTCAAGGAGCTACCAACATTGGAGAGAGCACAGGAACCTCCAAAGCTGCAAGTAAGTGCGCCGTGATCATTGGGGGGGCAGATGTTCTCAGCTGCAGGGCACACCACCTGTGATAGAGTTGCAAAAGAAGTTGCAGGATTCATTTAAGGCTGTTATCCACCTCAGTGTGGCAGATTAATGCCACAAGGACCGGGATCAAAGCCAGGGTCAGAGCCCATCTAGGACCAGGATCCATGCAATGAATAGGATCCAGACAAGGGTCAGAGCCCATCTGGGACCAGGATCCAGGCAAAAACTGGGATAATCCAAGCAAGAGCCAGGGTCAAAGCAAGGATCAGGATCCAAAGATTCAGCAATGAAGAGGCTGCAGGTGTTAACATCTGATTCACACATATTACCTGCACCCGGCGATGAACTGTCACTGCTGAGTTAGGGGGAGTAGCAGTGTCTTGAACGTCATAACTTATGACAAAGGGATTGTGGGGTGCTGTGGGGGACAGGGTGCTCACAACTGATAGCCCTGATACCAATAGCCTCGAAGTGAGATTGAGCACAGAACTGGGGTTGTTGGGTGGGACCTTGGATGCAAGTGCACCTGAATGCCAAGCAGCATGAAACAGTCATTCTCATGTCCTGTTACATCATGTACACACAGCTGCATGGTGAGCCATTCAGCGATACAGCAAGCTAGTTGCAACCCATATGAGTATACCCCTGTGAGAGATGCACCCCTTGCTTTGTTCATACCCTTTGTTCATACCCCTGTGAGAGATACACCCCTTGCTTTGTTCATACCCCTTGTTCATACCCTTGTGAGAGATGCACCCCTTGCTTTGTTCATACCCCTTGTTCATACCCCTGTGAGAGATGCACCCCTTGCTTTGTTCATACCCTTTGTTCATACCCCTGTGAGAGACGCACCCCTTGCTTTGTTCATACCCTTTGTTCATACCCCTGCGAGAGACGCACCCCTTGCTTTGTTCTGAGCCACACACCTGGATCAATGTACGTTGTCCCCACGCTGACATTGGTGATGAGCCCAATGGACCCTAATGAGTTCACAAACAGCTGAGAGGAATAGTTTCCAGGCAACAGAGTGATGACAGGTTTAACAGTATCAGGTATGAGTGTTGCCAACACTTGTGAGGTCCCTGAGGGACTTACACCAGAGGCTGTGCCAGAAGCGGAGAGCGTAGCTGTGCTTGTAGCTGATGACTGGATACTGGCCAACTGGGACGCGACAGTGGAGCATCTGTTGAGTGGAGGTGCAGATAATGTCAAGATGAAAGTATGAAATCTCATTTGTAAGCCCTAAACCCTAAACCCTGAAGTACAAAGTATGACGGATATCATTATTAAACCCTTAACCTGAAGATCAAAGTATGACGAGTCTCATTATACACCTAAGACTTAATAAAGAGATCACAATCAGGAAGAGTCTTCCAAGAGATCACAATCAGGAATGGTCTTCCAAGGGTCTTCTCACCCATTATTCCTACCTGGCCATTATATCATCATGTTGCAGATCTGATAAAAAAAGATGGACCCGAATGCACAACACTTACAAGCCATTAACACTGCACTTCAGGGTGTTGGGGCAGGTGAAGGCCGTGGGATCCAAGGTACTAGAGCATGGATCCACTACTGAGAGGGTGCGTGTTGCATTGGAGGTGAATCCCCCAAAGGAGCTGGTTGCCTGGTACACAATTAGGAAAGGGGTTTGGGTAGTTGCATTGGTTAGATTAGAGGGCAGTGGTGTGACTCGGATGACTGGGACAGGCCCTGTGGGATTTACTGCATAGGCGCCTGGGTCTGTCCAAGTAGAGAAGATGTTGAGAGTGATGGAGGTGTTCCCCAGGAGCGTGATGACAGGAGGAGCAGCAATGGATTGTGCAATAGCGCTCGAGATCTGTTGTACAGCAGGGAAAAACAAACAAGACGGGTCAGACTTTGAAGTACAACCCTAAACCCATGCACTGTCCTGAAACCATAAACTTATGCTGAAGGCAGACAGTGGGGTTGTTGAGCACTGGACGTTATCTGCATATTATCTCCACACTATCATCATCCTTTGATTTCCATCCCAATGCCATGATCCTCACATCCACGCATTGAAGCATTATACTACTCTTTGAGTCAAAACATACCAAGTTCTGACGTGCAGCGGTGCTGTTGGCTGTGTTCACCCCAGAGAGAAACCCAAGACCAGATTCATACTCAAGTGTCTCCACATGCATGGCTGGTGGGGGTGATGGAGGGGGGGGGGAGCTCCGAGGAGAGTCTGGAGCAAGTTGCTTGGAGCAGGCAAAGGAGGTGGTAGTGGTGGAGGTGAAGGAGGAGGGTACAGAACTACAGTAATGAGAATGGAAGAGATATTGTACAGCGGAGCTATCTCTAGGACAGCGGAGGGTGTGGACGCAGCTGCTGCTTGGGCAGACAGGATCAAGGTCACCACGCTGCTAGTGTTTGAGGCTACCAGGTCAAAGGGAAGAGTGATTGTAGAGCCAGTTGCTGAGAGAGGGCCTCCAGTGGCAAAGCATGCAGCAGCGCCTGCAGATGCTCTGAGAGCAGTACAGAAATCGGCTTGAAGCTGTGATAAAAGAATACCTGCCGCTGATGATATTGACGATGAGTTTGTGAGAGTTGCATAGGGGATACCTGTAGCGATGATGAGGTTGACTTGTACAAGGAGCGCCGCAGATGTGGGTGGAATGGGAGGGGGGCGAGGTGGACGTGGTGAAGGAGGACTAGGAGGCCTTGGTGGTGGGTTTGGAGGTAGGGATAGTGGAAGGGGCAAAGGAGGAGGTAAGGGAGGAGGGGAGGGAGAAGGGGAGGGGGGAGGTGAAGGAGGTGGCGAGGGAGGCGGAGAGGGAGGTGGCAAAGGAGGCGGAGAGGGAGGTGGTAGCGGAGGCGGTGAGGGAGGAGGTGAAGGTGGTGGTGAAGGAGGAGGAGAGGGTGGTGGTGAGGGTGGCGGTGAGGGGGGATGAGGAGGTGGTGAGGGAGGGGGGTCGGGAGGAGGAGAAGGTGGAGCAGATGGGGTTGGTAAGGGAGGTGGGTAAGGAGGGGGATAAGGAGGGGGAGATGAAGGAGGCGATGGCGGGGGAGAAGGTGGTGGTACTGGTGGATATGGCGGAGGACTAGGGGGGGGCGCAGGTGGAGCATAGTTGAACTGAGCTAATGAAAGGCATACCACACTGATCTGTTCATGAAGGACAACATACTGGCCTAAGGTGCACCCTACAGTGGTGGTAATGGTCTTCTGAAAAGAGGCAGCTGTGGTGTCGCTTGCAACACAAGTCGAGTTGGAGGAGCAAGTGGTGTTAGCATTGGCTGCTACATCTACGTCATTGCCCTGCACTGTCAACCAGACCAAGTTCTGACTCGCAACAGCTGCTGTCTCATTGGTGCTGTTGAAGTTATTTGTGTAATTGAGAGTCCAACTTCCCTCATAGGGGCATTGTAGTCCCAGGGAGAGCTGAGCTGTACCATTGCAGTACACACCTAGTGGTGTGGTCACACCTGCTGAGGAATTGCTGATCATTGAAAGCACTGAAGAGCCATCTGAGCAAGACACTATAGTGCCTGGGATGTTGCTCTGAGTGATATTGGTTAGGGTTGCACAACTTTGGTCTGCTGTGTTCAGGTTTGGGATAGCAGCTGGAGGGGGAGGGGGAGGAGACGGAGGTGTGGGAGAAAGGGGCAGTGGTGGAGGGAGCAGTGGAGGAGAGGGCGGCGGGGATGGAGAAGGGGAAGGGGGCGGCGACGTTGGCAACGGAGGTACAGGTGGGGAGGGAGGCAGGTAGGTTCGAATGTAGACTTGGGACTCGAAGCCAACTTCACTAGCCGCAAGATCAATGTTGATTGACGATTTAGCCGTGCAGCAAATACCATCAGGCGAATATGTCAGGAACACAAACCCCAGGCAGCTCTGAAACCGAGAGTACGAAGAAGTCATGATGGACACAAGAGAACACTGAACTTCTTGGATATTAAACAGACCTTGTTGATACTAGTGTAATTTACCAAAACAACCAAAACCTTACAGTACTCACAGTAGTTCTGTCACACAGCTCGCTGCACTGGGCTAGGGTCACTGGGCATGCCTGCGATGTCAGGTTGTTGGTGTAGCTGTCAACAGCGTTAGTCCCGTTCTGAAGGACGTAAATGCCCCCTGAAAGAGCAAAAGGAGCCACAACAATCTGATTGCTGGTTCTGCTTATCGAGATTACACCATAAGAAATTTGTTTTTCTTATTGGTGTTCAAAGAAATTGATGACAACGTTATTGCCATGCGATAGATATGAAGGGCCACATGTTGGTTGTTCAAAGAAATTGATGACAACGTTATTGCCATGCGATAGATATGAAGGGCCACATGTTCTAAAGAGCACAGAGCAGTAGAAACAGAGTATATCATATGTTGTATCATCTGTGTTATGATTATGACACATCAGCTTCTTATTGCTTATTCAGATTAGAACTTATATCAGAAATAGCTAAGGAAACCCAAGAATCAGAGACATGACAACATGAACTAAGTAATGGCACCCATCATCAGTTATATCAGTTGCAATACAGTAATCATCATCCTAACCTTACCTGGGGGAGGATTAGGAGGGGTTGAAGGCGGTATGGGTGGAGAGGGCCTTCTAGGAGTATAGGGGGGTTGCGGGGAGGGTGGCGGCCCTGGCGGTGGTGGAGATGGGGAAGGAGAAGGTGGAGGCGGAGGGCTTGGAGGGATGAAGGCACTGGAAGTGCACACCACTGCAACCACCGGGTAGTTAGGGACGGGGTAATCACCACATGGATACCCCCAGCTGCTGTTGTACGTCAGTGTGCAATGTGTGAGACCCAGGCATGTTTTGGACACATAGGATGTGATATCCACACTTTTGTTACAGATCTGGGTCTGGGATCCACAGCTCCCCAACGCCTCACCAAAAAAGGCATATGACACTGATGCTATTTCCAGGCCAGTAGGACAGGTGAGGGTGTAAGAACCATTTGCAAGACAGATAGTTGTGTTGGGGAGGGGTGGGGGGAAGGGAGAGGGAGGAAGCGGTAGAGGAGGGGGGGGTGAGGGAGCATAACACAGGAATGCCTGAGGTGACATGTAAGTTGCAAACTGGATCTCCACCCAGGCCACCTGCATGCACGTTACTAATGAAGGTCCTTAATAAGCACCCATGAGTAGCAGACAATGAAGCAGAAACTATCAAACAGCAGACAGAAGTGAAGATGAGTAAGCAGGATAGGTATGTACAGTGTTTGCTTAACACAGAAGTGGAGATGAGTAAGTAGGGTAGGTATGTACAATACAATACAGTACAGTACAGTGTTTGCTTAACACAGATTTTTCATGAGATATCATTTTATGGCGCTACTTCTACCTAATGGTAATGACAGGAAGGAGCAGCCCGATGCTCATTGTGTGACAGAACAGCTTTCTGGTTATGATATGAGATATATGAGAAGCCTAATGCTTGTATTGTTGATTATGTGATGGAGCAGCTACAGGATACATCATTTCACTTGCATAATTAGATAACAAACTGCTGCTAACGTTTACCTGATAACACACTGCTGCTAACGTTTACCTGATAAGTTCCCGTGTTAGTTAAAGTAAACGTGAGAGAATTAGTTATGATGGTGGAGGGCAGGTTGAAGGAAAAGACGCTTGGATTACTTGCTTGGTCGAAGGAAAAGGTGCTAAAACCATTGCCAGAAACTGCAACGTTTGAGGCAGCATGCTGTGTGTCAGTACCATAGATGACAATAGTGTTGATCATAATGTACTGTCCCCCAGCTGTGTTAATATTGATGGTGTAAATGGACGCAAAAGAAGGATCCCACTCTGTGCCTGTATTGCCATCCACTAGATTACTGGCAACACCAGAGGATGCAGATGCAGAGAATGCCACTCCACCCAAGCTAGCAAAGCATTGACCACCTGTTCATTGAAAGAACAAACACTATCAGGATGAGTCAAGTTACATGATGAACACATATGAATTACCTCACTCAATACAGTAGAAGTTGCAACTAAGAGACTGCGATCATGAAAACCATTCAAGCACTTTTCAAAGAGAGGCTGTAAGCACAAAACTTTCAGGTGGCCAATGAACTACCTGCCATGCAAGGGTCACATCAAGCATGTTTGGTCTATCAGTTGCCATCCATGCAGAGGACGCATCATGCATTGTATACAACCAATTAGCTGCCATCAAGCAAAGGACACATCATTCATGTTCAGCAGCATCATAGCTTTTGCTCCGCGTGATATCGCTCATGAGACTACAGGGCTGCTAACATGAAGTCTGACAGTCTGATCCTTAAATGGTGTTGTGTTGAGGATGTGTGGAAGAAGTCTCACCATGAGAACTAGACAATCATGCTTGAAGTGCCGTACTAAGATGAGGAAAGGCTATGTTATAATATTATGTTAAAATAATGAAGGATCATTAGTGAGGATCTAGTTAGCCTCTCTAGGTACTTATATGCACACTCGTCAAAATCTGAAAAGGAGAAGGTGATTACCAGCAATGGAAGTATGCAGATAAGGGAGAATGGTGAACTTGAAGGTTATGATTAGACCTCAAAAAGAAGTAACGAAATCATAGAATACAACAAACGCGTCAGCGATGCATGTTACATGTACAGCATAAACTACCTATTACTATAGTGCCTGAGTATTGCAATCTTACTTGGAGGCAGCGGAGATGGGGGAGCTGGACTGGGTGGTAGCGGGGGGAGAGGTGATGGCGGCGGTAAAGGTGGTGGTGGCGGCAAGGGCGCAAAGTATGATATGATAACAATACCGGAGCCACCACTCCCAGCGGGATATGAGAGTCCAGTTGTCACATTCAAGCCACTGCTTCCCCCTCCACCCCCGCCAGTATTCGCCTTGCCATCAACACCAGAGCTATTACTGCCTCCAGCGCCACCACCACCTGGGCCCCCAGGGCCACCTGTAGCTCCACCGCTGACATTGCTTGCACCTCCACCACCCCCTCCAAAGTATCCAGGGTACCCAGTGATATATGTAAGATATCCCACACCACCATAACCACCAACATAGGAGTATATTCCACCATCTCCGCCAACACCCCCTGCACCTCCACCACCTCCAGAGGCATAGCCCATGAAGGCATATCCACCATTGTAGCCCTGGCCTGCAGTCCCATTACCAGGGCTTGTGGTGCCTGTGCAGCTGCTGCTTGAGGATGAATTGCAGATACCACCGCCACCGCCTGAGCTCCCTGTTAAGGCAATCAATGATGATGACGGGTATCCGCCCATGCCACCCCCGCCACCAATTGCAACAAGGCCAGAGAAAGAGGAGTTCCCTCCGTTACCGCCATTAGTGTTAGATGAACTGTTTCCACCAGCTCCACCACCAGCTCCAACTGTTACTGAGTAGTTGTATCCTGCAGACACAGTGAAGCCGGAGACATAGAGCACTCCGCCCCCACCTCCACCTCCACCTGTATTGTATCCTGCACCTCCACCACCTGCAACGATCAGCACGTTGATGCTCATTGAGTAGGGAGCAGTCCATGATGAGGTCCCTACTGCTGTGAAATTCACGAAGGTGGTGGTGGCAGGGGGTGCGGGGGATGGTGATGGCGGTGACGGAGATGGAGATGGTGGCTTGGGAGGGGATATGGGAAGTGATGGTGGGGAGGGCTGGAGGGCAAAAGAAGGAGATGGAGGTAGAGGGGAGTATGGAGCTGTAAACATGATGATCACAATCCCAGACCCTCCGTCTCCCCCTGCTGCTCCATGGACAACTCCACTGGCACCTCCACCACCTCCTGTATTTGGCAAGCCAGATGTCCCATACAGAAGTCCACCATTGCCTCCTCCTCCCAGTCCTCCCAGCCCACCAAACATAGATCCTACTCCCCCACCACCTCCACCAAAGAACTGGTATTCTCCTTCAAGGTAGACTAGGAAGCCCACACCTCCCAACCCACCCTCAGTCGTTAAGTGGGCTCCTCCTGCCTCACCCATACCCCCAGCACCTCCACCTCCCCCAGCTGCACCAACACTATAATACCCAGCACCACCACTATATCCCTGTCCAGCAACGCTTGGTGAACCACCTGTAATGTTTGAGGAGGACGCGCCCCCCCCCGAGCCACCATCACATCCAGCAGCATATCCACTACCACCACCACCGCCACCAATTGCTGTTAATGCCCCAAACAAAGAGTTTCCTCCATTGTCTCCACATAGGTTGATGTTTATGGAGGCTCGACCCCCAGCACCCACAGTGACGGAGTAATTAGCGTCAGCAGTCACCGAGTATGAAGTATTCAGGATGACACCACCACCACCACCACCACCCGGATTATAAGAATGGTAACCACGACCTGCACCACCTCCTCCAGCCACTACCAGCACTGATATGGTCATGGTGTAGGGTGCTGTCCAGTTGACAGTTCCAACAGAGGTGAATTGTAGGTATGAGGGTGGAGGTTGTGGTGGAGGTGGGCTTGGTGAGGGTGGCGGGGATGGGGGAGGAGGGCTTGGTGATGGGGGTGGAGATGGTGAGGAGGGAGATGGAGGGCCAGGTGAGGGAGGTGGTGGAGGAGAAGGTGAAGGAGGAGGTGGGCTAGGTGAAGGAGGAGGTGGAGGTGAAGGAGAGGGAGGAGGCGGGCTGGGTGAAGGGGAAGGAGGAGAAGGTCCGGGCGGTGAAGGAGGAGGAGTAGGTGGGCTGGGTGATGGTGGGGGTGGAGAAGGTGTGGGAGGTGAAGGAGGAGAAGGCGAGGGCGGCAAAGAGGGAGGTGGATCTGAAACAGGTGGGATATAGAAGGATTAAGTCCCATATTTGGATCAATGAAAGTACGTGATTCATCAAATCGTCAAGTAGGTATGGAAGGTACCAGAATGCCTAGAATGCCAGACGAGTGAAAATGATAGCAATTCTCGTAATTGCACGAGTGGTTGCATTCATTTAACATTTTAAAAGGCGAATAATCAACGATGTTATTCTAATTGTGCAATACTTACAAGGAGGTGGAGATGCAGAACCCAGCACACCTGCCAAGGAATGTACGCACTTTCTCGGTTAAATCGGATAAATGGAAAGATAAAAAATCTTTCAAATTTTCATTTGAGGCATCGAACTTACGAATTGACTGATGTATACAGAGAAACCACAGAACGGCACACAGAGACCTTAAAATATAGTGGCAAAGTTGCCTTCCACAATATCGATAGACAAACATTAAAATAATTTAGAGAAGCAACCAAAATTTGCAGGGCAAGACACTCTAAGGCTGCAAATGATTAGTTGCGTGCATACTTAATTCAATTGAGCATGACATTGTCAACAAGCAAGGAAACGTACTTCTGTGTAATTAAGGGTACAGTTGCAACTTCACAGGGTTCAGGTTGAATCGTGGTCTGAAACAACACACTAATTGGTTCTGTATCAAACTAAAACAAACAGTTTTCCCTCCCATTCTTTGGATCATCCTCCCTAGCTTTCATCATACTTTTGAACGGTGAGGCAGAGTTCTTCTGTCCTCTACGTCAAGCTACGCTTCGGCGTTTTATTATTATTATTATCATGTGGAACAATGAAGAGCTGAATTAAATAAACAACAAACAACATGAATTTGTTTTTCTGGTTTGAAAGACAAACCGATTCCCAAATCGAAGTTTCTTGCTTCTGGGCTTTCGAGGCGCTTGAAGAGCATAAAAATAAAACTGTTAAATAAACTATGTTTAATGTGCAGGAAGATGTATGAGTTGTCTAATGCATGCAACCTTCTGTCCCAGGAATGAAAACACATTCCTGTCTTAGCGTAGATCCTAGCAGGAGATAACATGAATAATATCATCGACCTGCCTCCTCTTTTCAAGTTTGCAAGGCCTCTACATGCATATCCACCAGTCTTGTCTCTTGAGGGTTTAGCATGGTTTGCTGCAGCCTCCACCCCAGACTGCGTGCTTCTTCCAAGAATACAGGCAGTAGTGCAGACGCCAATATGAAGCTACATGTCTCGATTGTACAATCAGGTGCCTTCAAATCACTAGTGCTCACATAACTTCCCACCCTTCTTGCTGAGGATGTGAGGGGAGGAACTTTCCTGGCTTTAATGATCCGATCCCTGCTTTTCCTGTGGCTTTTCATGTCCTGATCACTAGTAGAAGGGTCCACTGCATGTTCGCTGCTGAGGGACGCCTCTAATCTCTTCCTCAATGCACCATCCTCATTGTTATCAATATTAGGTGACACGCTTGCAGAGATATCTCCCACACCTTCCACACCTCCCGCGTTGGCCAGCCTAGCATACTGGTAGATCAAGGAACTCACAGCATTTCCAGGAATTTCAACAGCATCTGCTCCTTCTGACAGCGCTCCACAAAAATCCACTTTGCTTGACTGCGGCTCCTCACGGCACGAGGAAAAGGAGCAGGAGGGCCAATCCTCCACAACACCAGAGGAGAAAGAGGATGGAACACACTCCTTAGACATTCCAATACCTCTTCTTCCTCGCTTCCTGAATTGTTCTCTACTGGTGCTCCCTGCCTCTGTTGTTATTCGCTGTGATGAGGACAAAGGGCCTGCTGCTGCCATGGGAGCTGTGCCAGACTCACCACCTCCTCCCTCACCATTTTTCACACTTCTGCCCAACCCTGCGAGATGCAACATTACATGCGCCCTGAAGGCTCCCGCCAAGTAATCTTCAGTTGTGGCTCCGGCCTTCAACACCACATAAGCACGACCTGTGTCTTGACGGTACATCACGATGTACTGCTCCTTGCTGTACAGCTCAGCAGCCCGCCAAAGATGTGAGGGTGTGGAAGCTGCTTGATCCACTGAGGCCCCCAGCTCAATGAGTCCTTGATGGTAGCCACCCCAAGGAAGCAGCCACTCCCCTGAGTTAGCTTCTGATATCGTTGGCATACGCCCTACCTCCAAGAATATCTGGTGTGAAAAATATTATACAGGGAACATAATAATGAGGAGTCATAGCACAAAAATTCAAGAACTACATTCAATGTCTAGAGCGTACATCAGAAGTCTTCACATAATGTCACAAGGACGATACAAAGCTGATCAGAAGAGATCATGAAAGGTATTACATACTGCAACAGAGGTCGAAAAGGACAGGGTTTCTGTAACGTTCATTCAATAAAGGTCCTTATTACAAACATCCTGATCCCAGATGAACTTGGCTTCACCTGCATGGCCAGCGCCAAACGCGCTCTATTCAGGTAAGGGAGCTCTACGCTGTCAACTTCCCTGCCGGGGTACACAATGTTGTAATATTCAAGTTAGCAGACAGCTCATGTAAGTACTCTCAGCAGTCACAGGTGTTCAGGGAGAAGAGGGAACTAGGAAGGATTGTGGAGGGAACTAGGAAGGATTGTGGAGGGAACTAGGAAGAATTGTGGAGGGAACTAGGGAGGATTGTGGAGGGAACTAGGAAGGATTGTGGAGGGAACTAGGAAGGATTGTGGAGGGAACTAGGAAGGATTGTGGAGGGAACTAGGAAGGAATTGTGGAGGGAACTAGGAGGATTGTGGAGGGAACTAGG
>BEGY01000052.1:6234-44068 GCA_002335675.1 Chlamydomonas eustigma | reverse complement strand
TTGTGGAGGGAACTAGGAAGGATTGTGGAGGGAACTAGGAAGGATTGTGGAGGGAACTAGGAAGGATTGTGGAGGGAACTAGGAAGGATTGTGGAGGGAACTAGGAAGGATTGTGGAGGGAACTAGGAAGGATTGTGGAGGGAACTAGGAAGGATTGTGGAGGGAACTAGGAAGAATTGTGGAGGGAACTAGGAAGGATTGTGAAGGGAACTAGGAAGGATTGTGGAGGGAACTAGGAAGGATTGTGGAGGGAACTAGGAGCCTCCAGCACTGCAAACCATTAAGTGAACAAAAATTCAAGCTCCGCTTACGCCAAGGAAAGTATAAACAAAGCTCACTGACAACAACCCACTTCCTGCTGGCAATGAGGTACCCGGCAGACAGGAAGCAGAATGTTGGGACCAGCGGAAGTCTTGCTTTTGACAATCCAATCCCAAACACAGTTCCCACAATATCGGCAAGGTTTGCCACACTCTCTCCCTGCCAACAAAACATGATCAGCCAACATTCCAATGTGTCAGCTGATGCATCAGAAGTATACAATTCAAGTAGCTAGTACCATGATATGGTTGTGAATATAGGGATGGATCATGCGCTGCACAAGTACAGGAAATGAGTATAAAAACTCTAGTGCAGCAAACTCGCCAAGTCATATTGATAATTGTAATAAGTGGAGCCGAAGTCACTCTTAAAGAGGCATGTAATTGCTAGTTTTTAAGCCTCATAAGGGAGGCTCTTAATCTGCTTGTTACTATCAAGAATAAACGTGATGGAGTATTGTTCATATCTGCAGGATACGAGCCGTGGCACCGAGTCTCATACTTTAGCAGTCACGTCTGCTAGGTTGTTGGAAAGAGCAAACGTTCGGTAAATTGGGGCGCGTGTAGAGGATGCCGCCCTGTTGTAACATGACAGTGATTCAGTGAGAATTAGAGGACAGGTACATTTGTAAGTAAAGATGAGTAGAATTGAAGGTAAATTTACAGCTGACATATTATCAAGCACATCAAAATGAAAGAGCAAGGCCGTGGCAAACACTCCTCCCACTCCTAATAAGTATTGGATAGCTTGGAACATGATGCACATGAAGTTAGCAACAACTCACACAGCTGCCAGGTTCTTAGCCAGGTTTGCAGTACATGCAACAACTCACACAGCTGCCAGGATCTTAGCCAGGTTTGCAGTACATGCAACAACTCACACAGCTGCCAGGTTCTTAGCCAGGTTTGCCGTACATGCAACAACTCACACAGCTGCCAGGTTCTTAGCCAGGTTTGCAGTACATGCAACAACTCACACAGCTGCCAGGTTCTTAGCCAGGTTTGTAGTACATGCAACAACTCACACAGCTGCCAGGTTCTTAGCCAGGTTTGCAGTACATGCAACAACTCACACAGCTGCCAGGTTCTTAGCAAGGTTTGCAGTACATGCAAGTGGTAAGAAGGCCCCAGGAGCGAAAATGGTGGCCAGCTCTAAGGCTGCTCCTCCCTCCATCAGAAGGTCTCCGAACAGTCGGAACTGCTTGAGTTCGCAATCTAGCTCGCGGCCCCACCTTGCGAATAAGAGCCGACCCAGCCGACCAGCTCCGTCCTTGATCACCCTAGTCGTGACAACAAATGTAGAGAGGCAGTGTGATGTTAAAGGAGCCAGATGAGTGACATTGCAAGGAGGCCACATGATGTTTAAGCTGCAACACAGACAGCTAAGAAGCTCTTATTTGTACTCACAAATTACTTCAGATGTGAGTGACTGAGAGTGGTCACGACTACCCACATTTAATAATGATTTCTATCATAAGCATGCACTTGTCCTCATACACATTGATCAAGGATATCAGTTAAAAACGATGTACAGTCTCCACGTGGTCCCTTGTGTACTTATTGGCGCCTAACAACAGTAATCATGTCCTCACCAATTGATAGCAACAGTAATCATGTCCTCACCAATTGATAGCAAAAGTAATCATGTCCTCACCAATTGATAACAACAGTAATCATGTCCTCACCAATTGATAGCAGCAGTAATCATGTCCTCACCAATTGATAGCAACAGTAATCATGTCCTCACCAATTGATAGCAACAGTAATCATGTCCTCACCAATTGATAGCAGCAGAGGCCTCTGCTCCATACTTCCCAGCCACACCCAGAGCTCCCATCAAGGATGTGGTGGTGAACACGCTGATGGCACCACCAAAGAAATACTGAACACCTCTCCAGAACATGTAAGAGGCGTATTGAGGAGCAACACTCTCTGGGAATCCCTGATAAACAAAAATGAAGTTAGTTGAAATGGTTGATAGTAAAAGAACATGTAAGAGGCATACTGAGGAGAAAACACTCTCTGGGAATCCCTGATAGACAAAAATGAAGTTAGTTGAAATGGTTAATTATGGGACATTGTTATTGATATGGCTTGCAAGGATGAGGTAAATTAGTTCTGAAAACTCCAAATAAACGATACGCCAAAGCAGAGTTTGTTGCAGCATCATAAGTATCTTCTAGCACTGCTAATACAAAGAAGTAATTTGTTTCTGACACGGCTATGCAAGTACAGGGATATTCTAACAATGCAGTATCTACTGTAGCAGTATAAATGATCCTAAGGTTATGCACATCTCACCTGAGGGAGTAAGTATGACTGAACCACGGACCGTATCTGACCCGATGGCGTTTGTCTTTCCTCCAAGATTTGGAAACCTGGGGAGGAGCCGTCAGTGGAGGACGCAGTATCCAAGGGCCGGTACACACGACGCAGCCCCTTTCCTGAAACTTCAACGCACAGGCTGCCTGACTCATCCAGCAATACCCCTTCTGCAGATGTCGTAACTACATTCTTAGGGGTTGCTAGGCCGCCGCCATTACTGTCATTGTGGAGAACGCTCTGCAACCAGTTGGTTCCCACGGCACCTGCCGCAGCAGCTGCTGATTCTGCTGTAGCTGCATGATCAGAGGCAGTAGGAGGGGAGCAGGGGGGTCTCCAAGGAGGGAATCTGGGGCGCAGCAGGGTAGCTGTTGAGGCTTCTGCAGTGGAGGGAAGGGTGGCGACTGACATGAGACCTGCATCAGTTGCAGGGGGGGCTATTGAACTGCTGATACTGCCCACCGCTTTGCTGAGAAGAGGGGGCGCATTTGATATTCTGATCCAGCTGAACATGTCCAACTTCATGCCTGAGCCATGAGAAATTGTACTGCAGGTACTGGTCGTAGGAACAGAAACTAAATGATCGATGGGGTCTGATGGCAAAGATGCACTCGCAAGGACGACAAAGCGGCTGCGCATCGTCTGTTTCGGCCGACTATCCATAGCAGGTACTGCAGCCTACAGCTGTATCGAGGGATAGCCTATGATATATGCTTTAAGCATTATGAAGATATATATTACAACGTTGCGGATGCTGTTCCAGAACCTAACCGTAGCGTAATGTGCGTTAACGCAGCTCAGGATCATTCATTATGCAACAAAATTCATCTTCATAGTTACGTTCGAGCTACTACATTCTCCTAAATCATTCTTCTCTGTTAGCGTTATTGGTTTCGGATCCGGTTGGATCGCAACTTCCTAGACGTCATAACATGAGGCAAATTACAAATTATCGCACAGTACTAAATGGGTGAAGATATTCTTCAGATCCGAGATCTCCAAAGGACGGATAATCACAAAGGTCACTAATATTTCAAATTGCAGTCACAAATGCTCCACAAGATATCTCTTCAATAACAATAAATGGCGGCACCTTTTTTCTTTCAATATTTTTATCAGTATTGATGTAGTTATCTGCCTCATGAGCTGTAACTCTGTCATCAGGGTACCTGAACCTGCTAGCTCAGCTTACTTCAGTCGGAGACATATCCGACCTTGAATTTGAAGGTGATCATGATTGGAAAAGAATACTTGATTGTTCTAATGTCCACCATTTCAGTTCATTGCATGTGTAGACATGACATCTTATTAAGGAGGCAGATCAAGGGAAACTCGGAGGATGCATTATTCATAACCCAGATAGTAATAGTACCTGTTGTGAAAGAAGTCTCTATAACTCTTGTAATCCCCCCAAAGTCTCTTTCATTTGCGTATAAAACAGCAATAGACTGACATCCCCTCTCTACAGAACGTTTCAATGAGCTGGAAACATCCCGAGATTACCAAGTGTTGGTGATTGAAGGTAAGCATTAACACATGCAGCTCCCTCATTCTTAAGTATCTGTGCTAGTCCCATACTAGTTCCCAAGTCATGTGCTAGTCCCATGCTAGTTCCCAAGTCATGTGCTAGTCCCATGCTGGTTCCCAAGTCATCACAACACTGATTCCTTTAACGTCTCTGAGCAAACTAATTATATACACCTGCAACCTGCAATATCCTTATGTTCTACGGTAAGAATGTAGATTATGATCAAATGGATAATTAAAAACGCAAGACAGGGCTTTTGGGCCAACCGTAATTGTCTTGGTAGTTGCGTATTTGGCAAGGTCCTCCAAGGTCTAAGCGGCCTCAACTTCCTGTTTAGTGTTAAGTGATCTGATGTAGGATGTGTTTAATTGACTAATGTGTTATAAGTAATGATAGGAGGAGCTGATGTTGATCATGTCTGGGCCGTTTGATGTGCAACATATCATTCTACGGCTGAGTAATACTCTCCGATGAAGCGCTCATTTTCTGCTTCTTCTGTCTTGTCAAATCCATCTTCCCCTGTTTTTGATATCTTCTTTCCACTGCTCACAATTCAGACACTAGTTGCTCAAGGGTGGTAGGAACTGCCACACTCCTTATTGAGCGCAAGTTCATACACAATTGTGGGAAGGTGGGTTTTAGGGTTTAGATGGTAATAAGAGGGTATACATGCTGTATGGAATGAAACCAGCTTGTGTTTTAGTCATCATCCATCGCCCACAGAGCAGTTTTTGCACTGTATGTGGACTTGTATATGCTTCCCGGTGCACTGATCAGCAGGTTCTCTAGTGCAAGGATGTTAGACAATAAGCTCATTTGAAATCTGTGCAGGTTGCCCATGTTGAGGATGTGGTGGTGGATGATGCCTACAGGGGAAAACAATTGGGGAAGAGGTGAGAGGTGGTGACAGTTTCCTAAACACTGAGTGATTGTTGCCGAGGTAGTGTGCCTCCTCCTGTAGAGGTAGTGTGCATATGAAAATTGAAATATGCCTATGTCTCTATGGACGCTGCATTAGTAAAAGCTCTGTGCCTATTCTGCATCAGACTGATTGAGGCTTTGATCCAGGCCTCAAAAGCAACGGGTTGCTACAAAGTCATTTTGGATTGCTCTGAAGCAAATGTATCCTTTTATGAAAAGTGTGGTCTCAAACGTAAAGAGGTCCAGATGGTGAGTTTAGAATTAATTTGTGTCTTCATGAGAGATGGAAACCAAGTTTAGTTATTTTCAAAATCATAAGCTAGGCATGTAGGTAGCCTAGTTTACACATCCCTCACACTTCTTTAAAAATGTAGGTTCATTATTTTGAAAAGTAGCATCTTGCCACCTTTAGAGACGTTCGTGAGATGGGGGGACCAACCAGCCTTTACTCCGTATACGGAAGTACTGCGGTACAAACTCACAAAGTGTGCTGAGCGCCATGAAGTCTTCTAGGTTCCAAAATCTCTGCTTCTAACAGCAAACATGACAGACATAGTTACCGAGCCATCTCGGTCGGTGTCTCCTGAGAAATCAGGAAATCCTTACATCAAAGCATTACGGTCCTCAAAAGACAAGACGTCTCCTAAAAATGGAAAGTCAGCGCACATATCAACAATAAAGTCTCTCGGCCTGCTCCATGACTTGCAGGCAGGTTCATGTATTCGGCATATGCACACATCGCATATGGTTGTAAATTATTTTTTTATAGGATTATATTAATAGTGTTGAGGCTCTTGCTGAAGACCAAAGAAGAGAACTGCAGAGAGTGCGTGAAGAGAAACGTGATATAGAGAAGGTAAACAAATATTGTCTTCTTATACCCGAGTTACTCAAAGGGTTGAGACGGTTTTCCTCACGCTCTCGTCTCAGGTGGTCTTCAAGCAGGAAGTGCATGGTGGGGGGAAACCTGCTGTCATTGATTTCCAAAATGCCTCAATCTCTGATATGCCCCCGAAGCTAAGAATGGTTTTCGAAGAGAATAAGGTAAGCGTAAAAACGACAACAACATGTTTTGTTAAATATCGAGAAGATGCAGAGCACATTTCTTTATTCAGGTTATGAAGGATAAGCTCCGGAAATATAAACACCAGAATCAGACTTTGGAGAGCGATTTGCTCAAACGCAACAATCAAATTGTTGTTATGGAGGACACCATCAACGTCTTGAAGCAGCAACTGCAGGTACGAAGTAACTATATTAATTTGTGTATGAAGCGTCGTCGCAAGGAATTGCACTTCATGTTTTCGCATCTGCATGAACCAGGCTTGCTCTAGGACACCTGAAGAAGTTGATAGAGAGGAAAACCTGCGAAATCTGTTCAAAGAACAAGTCCGAAAGACCCAGGTTTGTGTTACACATGTATACACTTATTGCCATGTCCACCATTTAGAATTCTGCCTGCTGGTCATGCACATAGTGCATGTTATATTAATGGTTTAATCATTACTGCTGCTCATGTTCACACAATTCTTGACAATCATGTAAAATTGATACAATCTGGAGGATTGTTTACTAGCTTACTGTGTTGATACAATCTGGAGGATTCTTTACTAGCTTACTGTGTTGATACAATCTGGAGGAGTGTTTACTAGCTTACTGTGTTGATACAATCTGGAGGAGTGTTTACTAGCTTACTGTGACTTTCTGTTGTCTCCAGGATTTAGAACATGAAGTAGCAATCCTGAAGCAGAAGATAGAAGTAGACGCCAAGCTGAACAAACAGTCAGCTGCTGTCGCCAGCCGAGAGCATCAACAGCTGAAGAACAAACTAGTTGTAGCGAATGCCAACATGGACGAGAAAGATAAGGAGCTCAGGGCAGCGCTTCTGGAGGTCAAGAAGCTCACGCGGAAGTGAGTCACAGATCCTTTTGAAACAAGATTTGATACTGTAACACCTTTTCAACTTTGGCAGCCAACTCCCAAACTTGTCTCTCTGCCTCTTGTACCGTGGTGCAACAATAATTTGCACTATCTACACTTGCTGATCTGGTGCATAATTAAATCATTATCTGAGCTCTGTGTGGCTCCTAATGCATTGAAACATTCCTCTTATTAATACACTCGCTGGCATTACCACATTGCTTTAATGTCTTACATTTGTATGTTCATGAAGCATGCATAGTGGGTCTCTCCATGCTGTGAGACATGGCTTCTCAACATACACATGAACAACCCTGATGGAGGGCAGATGTGCATGGCTGCATGCCTTCACAGATACTTCCATGAACAAAGAACCCTGCTCATGCAGCTATGCAAGGCCACATGCCCATCCATGCAATAAGAATCTTAATGCTGATGTGTCCTCCAGGCTGGCACCCAACAAGGCTGCCTTCCTCAATGGCTTCGAAGAGGAGGAGGAGGAGTCCACTTCACCAAGCAAGGCTGAGGAGATGTCCCATGTCGCCCATCCAGTGCATGCTGCTCCAGCCCAGGACACTGTGGTGAAGCTGGTGATCAACATCAAGGAGGTAGAGATTTCCTTCATGCTGAGTGACCAATCAATAGCTGCAGGCGGCTCCAGAACCCTGGGCCATGACCACAGTGGTGGCACAGAATACGATGGTGAGATTGTGCATGACCTGAGTGCTGCTTCCCTGGACTGCTTGAAGCAGCAGCAGCAGCAGGGTGGTCATCAGGATCGAGCAGTCAGTCCGCTTTTTGCTCGTCCGGTTGGAGGTGAAGAGGAAACAGACATGCCAGAGGCACATCAGGCAGAAGAACCTGCTGCTGCTGCTGCTGCTGTTGCTGCTCAAGAGCTAGTGCCCTTAGAACCTGAGCTGGCATCCACTGCCAAGCAGGAGCCTCATGAAGAGCCTGCTGCTGCTCCTGAGCCCTTAGAACATCAAAACACACCAGCAACAAAGGCACCAGAGCCGGAGGCTGCACCCCCACTCTCAAAGCGCTCATATTCAAAGAAAGGCACTCCAGAAACTCACCTGTCAAAGCCCAAGGCGGTGCCTTATAGCCGCACTTATGCCAGGGCTGGGGAGAAATCAGTCAAAGGAGGAGATCACACTCCTCCCTCTGCTGCCTCATCAATGAAGGGAGGGAGAGGGGGGAAATCCAGCCACAGCAATGTTGCTGTGGCAGAAGGGGGGGCATTCATCCCATCAGCAACAGATAGCACACCCAGGTCCATATCTCCTGCTGCTGCTGCTGCTGCTGACGTTCTGATGGTGCCAAGCCCACCACCTGAGTCAAGGCTGCAGGATTCAGAGAGCCAAGTCGAACTTTCTGCTGATGGTGAAGCAGAGGGGCATGCCCCTGGCACCTTAGAAAACGCTGATGGTGCAACAACTGCAATGGATCACGTTGGTGCTTCAGAACGCACCCTACAGGAGGATCAACAACATAATGCTTCACCTTCTACGGAGGAAGGTAGCCATGATGACTACAGTGTAGGTCTATCAGATGTTGCTGGTGCAGCTGTTGATGAGGAGGCACAGGCAGGTGGCGTGAGCTTAGACGGGAGACAAGAGACAGATGACCCAGCAGCATCAGCAGGGGAGGATACCTTTCTCCCTGCTGATGCTTAGGCTACTGGAAATGAGTAAGCAGTTGCTGCAGAGCTACCCCTTCATTAGAGGCGATTGGTGGAGGATGAGGAGGCAGTACGGTCGTACTGGCAGCAGACTATGACCAGGTCTTTGATGAACATCACTACTGTACGACTCCACATTGGTAAAACTGCCTTATTACTTGCTTTTATCAGATATACACTCGAGTACAGTACTACAAGTTATAATGACAGTAATATTACATGACACTTACATATATACATAGACATCATTTAGAAAGTATTCATTAATCAACTATAAGCCTATGGCTCGGATGGTCGTGATCTTGTCCCAGCCATGTCACTCACACAAATCAATCAACAAGATCTGCCAAAATACCACATTGTCAGTTACAAGCTCTGTATCAGACAAGGTAGACAAGGGTCATAGCGGATCATTAACGAGAACAACCTGAGCTAGCCGGATATTTTTGCATGTCAGTAGTGCACATCATCACCTTGTACTGCAAAAGCTGACAGTACTAATACATGATGATGCAATGCCAATATGCAAAGCTCATGATGTATAAGAAACATTGAGATGTGGTGCTGAATCCTGCAGGCATAAATTATATTATTATCAATAATGCAAAACAGTCAACAAAGGTTGCTGGACATTTGCATGCCCTTCTTCTAATAGCACCAACTTATTAGCTGTTAGCTGTAGCAATCCAATCAATTCAAAAACATGCTGTAGCATAAGGCAATATTGCAGTCTCTGTGGACAATACCACGACCTTAACCACACAGGTATTCTGAACAGTGCACCTTCATGACAAACATCATCGCTCTGTAGTAATTATCCTTGACAGGTGCTCCGTTTCCATGATCATTTAACTATTATGACGTTACCTTATAAGTAGACAAATCTAACTGGAAGTCATAGTACAAGAATGCTGCTCCCTTTCAGCCGCCAAAGACCTTTCCGTGGCATCGACATCACCAATGATACATTATACAAATGCACAGGATTATAATAAGATTCTGACTAGTTAGCAGTAGTCATGCAAATCTGATGTGGACTAGTCGCAGGTGAAGGCCCTTGAAGCTCAGAGCTGGACGGAATTCAAAGGAATCAGCTGTGACCTACTTTCTGTATCATCAACTAGATTGATGAGATCATCAGGCAACGTCGTCGTCTTTCTACGTCCTACTTATTAAATCGCTGCTGCTTCCACTACAGCAGCAGCAGGTCCAATACACTGCAGTACTAATATGTCATCTTCCAGCCACTTCTTCTTGATATAGTAGCACCCTCTGGTCATCAATCATTCAACATCCTCATCCTCCTGGGCCGCCACAGGGCAATGCCACATTGCCTCCACTTTCTCCACCACATGTGTCGGTGTACTGGACAGCGGCATCACAACCTGATGATGTCATCAGCAGTAAAAAAGAGCAGCAGTACTGATGTCAAATGCGTTCTGATAAGATAAGGCACTACACATACTGAGCGGCAGTAATACCCGGGGGCGGGGATTGCGGTTGACCTCACACATTAGTATAACATGGAAATTTAAAATGCTAGTAGCTGATGATCCATTATGTATCTCCTGCTAGTAGCTGATGATCCATTATGTATCTCCTGCTAGTAGCTGATGATCCATTATGTATCTCCTGCTAGTAGCTGATGATCCATTATGTATCTCCTGCTAGTAGCTGATGATCCATTATGTATCTCCTGCTAGCCGCCATCACTGCAGTGTAATGCACTTTGTACATAATCACGACATTACCCAGCAATAAAGCTGTTATTACCACACTGAAGATGAAGATGGCCACTGTTCATCACATCGCATGGTACAAGCATTCAGGTCATCTCACCATTTCCTAGTGCTGTTGGAACCACACTGTTGGTGAAAATGGACTGTACATCACATCGCATGGTACAAGCATTCAGGTCATCTCACCATTTCCTAGTGCTGTTGGCACCACACTGTTGGTGAAGTAGTCGTACATGAACTGACAGTACAACACATTTCCTGACATGGAGGTGACAGCTGGCGGCAGGGTCAATAGCTGAGAGGGGTTGGATATGTTGTAGGCGCAGGTCCCGACATTGGCATAGAACTGAAGCATGTCCTCCATACTTTGATACACAGCTGCAGGTGTCGAAGTCAAAAAGAATGTGTTTGCTTGAAGGCAGTGCACTGCAATACTACGCGATTTTAATTAACAATGCTTATGACAATCTTGTGTGTTTGAGGCGGGAGAAACACGGCACTGCATGATTACAATTAACAATGCTTATGACCATCTTGTGTGTTTGAGGCGGGTGAAACACGGCACTGCTGCATGATTACAATTAACAATGATGCTTTTGTAATGTGTGACTAAAAAACATAACACCTAAGGTCCTATCTGCTTGTATAAAGAATGCTGTACTAACAGTAAGACAGTATGACGGATCCTGCTTCCATGACCAAAGCTGTATAACATGCGGGATCGTACCTTGAATTCAAATGATAATACAGTAATAACTCTGTGAAGTGGTTTCAGACATGCCAGATCGTACCTTGAATTCAAATGATAATACAGTAATAACTCTGTGAAGTGGTTTCAGACATGCCAGATCGTACCTTGAATTCAAATGATAATACAGTAATAACTCTGTGAAGTGGTTTCAGACATGCCAGATCGTACCTTGGATAGTAATGATGCAGTTGCTCTGTGATGTGGTGCCAGACAGGCAGTACTGACAACCTGTGACAGATGGAAGGGCAGTCAAGCCCTGTGTGTAATCTGAATCAGTGGTCAAGTCAGTCATAAAAGAGCGACATAAGGAAAGTCCGGATGTGGGGGCGGACAAGGTCCATGTGCAAGATGGTGAGGCTTTGCTAGGTGGTGTGGGAGACGGATAAGGTGGTGAAACAAGAGGACTGGGCTTTGGAGGGACTGGCGCTACAGGTCTTAGAGAGACTGGGATTGGAAGCTTTGGAGAGACTGCAGGGTGAGGGGTTTTCAGTGAGGCTGGGGAAGAGGGCGTTGGGGGGCTTTGAGAAAGGGGCAGAAGTGAAGGGGAAGAAGATTTAGGAGGGCTTGGCTGTGGAGGCGGCGGTGAGGATGGCGGATATGGCGGAGACAAGTATGATGATGGATTAGAATTACTTGGAGGGGATTGCAGAACTACTGGTGAGGACAAAAGGATTGCCGGAGATGAAGGCTTTGGTGGAGGATAAGGCTTTTGGGGCTTTGGTGGTGGGTGTGGTTTGGGTGGCTTGGGAGGAGGATGTGGTTTGGGGGATTTGGGAGGAGGATTTGGTTTGGGGGTCTTTGGGAGCGTGTTGCTTAAGACCCCGCATAAGCCTGAGAATTAAGAATGAACAAGAGTGACTACTTTTCATTCACCACAATAAATGAATATTGATGGGCTTTCGCAAAGTGTGTGACAGTTTTCTCATTATCTCAATGTAGCAGAGAGTTCAACTCACGATCGTCCATTACAATCAAAAATTGTAAATATGGACTTACAAATGGCCAAAAAGACAACAAGAAGAGAAGAACCAGACTTCATTGGGTCGTCAAATTAGAATTTAGAAGAAGCAGATAACATAACATCGTAATGAATTGATTGTCCTGCAGAGGGGATCTGTTCAGAAGCCAACAGTTGACCGATTCTACCGAACATTGTTTAAAAATTGGCTCGGTGTGTTATAGATGGAATCAGCCTTTTATGGCATGTTATCACCAGTTTTGGTTAATTTTTCGCCTGCTCATGCGGTATCAATGTTTATCATTCAACGGAGTCGGGTGTCAAGAAGAGTATCAACAAGAGCTGTACTTTACAATTCATTATTTAATATCTTGATACATGCTTCATAACATGAGAAAAATTAAAGACATTTGATCGCAAAGAAGGGAGTTTGCTGTTTGCAGGAAGCAGCGCAAAGACAGAGTGTGAATGTCAAAATACTTGACATGCGTTCAAAACAAAGAGAGACAACAAGTAAACTGCTTGTTTACTAGTGAAGTTCAAACATATTGGTCTCCGCAAGTTCTTCATGTCATATGCTGCATTTTCAAATCCATAATGCTGTAAGTGCTTTCTAAAAAAACATGATCATTCAACATGTAATCAAGAACAGAAGCCTTATTATGACGTGGACATGATCATCCAACATGTAATCAAGAACAGAAGCCTTATTATGACGTGGACATGATCATTCAACATGTAATCAAGAACAGAAGCCTTATTATGACGTGGACATGATCATTCAACATGTAATCAAGAACAGAAGCCTTATTATGACGTGGACATGATCATTCAACATGTAATCAAGAACAGAAGCCTTATTATGACGTGGACATGATCATCCAACATGTAATCAAGAACAGAAGCCTTATTATGACGTGGACATGATAAGAATTTAAGATGATTCATCGAAATTCCTTGCCCCTGTTTAAGCAGCCTACCAATATGAAGTACTTGAATCTGTGGTAACTACTGCTATGAGACTCATTGTACTGCCAGTACTCGAGCTCCCTGACATTGTACTGCTCATGATGACAAGCTTGCTTATGAACATGTTCTCTTATACTCTTCCAGTTCTTTGATGAGCATCGTTGTGCATGTTAAGCGATGTGGAGAGCCCTAAAGAGCAGTCTCTTTATGGGGGGTATAGTAGCAAAGTGTCGTCTCTGCTCCAACCATTATTGCAATTATTGCTGACGATGCTTTTGTTACTGTTCACAAACAGCACCAATGGGTTGCCACCACGATTTGATGTCCATCTATTAATATAAATCTGCTCCTTCATTTCTTGCGCAGAATCCCCCAAATTACGTTCACTCTTTGGCATGCTGCCGCTGCTGCAGTAGTCTTATTAGAAATGCATTATGCGTTGCAGCAAGTGCTGCACATGTCTACGATTCTTGAGATACTGCTAGCAGTGTAAACTCTGCAGTGTTTACCTCATCACTGATGATGCCCTGCCATTTCATATATTGACTTGACTGCTTGTGATACCCTCACCGCCATCAGGGTCCATTATAACCGCCGCCTCCACCAGAACAGGGGAAAGCTATATTGCCTCCACTTATACCTCCACATGTGTCTGCGTACTGGACAGCAACATCGCAACCTGCTGGTTCAATGCAGATTGACAGGTGAGGCAGGCAGTGGGCAAAGAAAGGTGAAGCTTATCTACTAGCAGACCAATGGGCAAAGAAATACGACCCCGCTTAACTACTAGCAGACCAATGGGCAAAGAAAGGTGAAGCTTATCTACTAGCAGACCAATAGGCAAAGAAATGCGACCCCATCAGACTGTACATCACATCGCATGGTACAAGCATTCAGGTCTCACCATTTCCTAGTGCTGTTGGCACCACACTGTTGGTGAAGTAGTCGTACATGAACTGACAGTACAACACATTTCCTGACATGGAGGTGACAGCTGGCGGCAGGGCCAATAGCTGAGAGGGGTTGGATATGTTGTAGGCGCAGGTCCCGACATTGGCATAGAACTGAAGCATGTCCTCCATACTTTGATACACAGCTGCGCATATTCATGAGGCACGGAATAAGTTGTGATTGGAAAATTGAGTTAGTGCTTCATGCTGCGATGATGACTTCATACAATATAACACTGATGACTGTGTTTGTCTGATGATTATCAGACGTAGCGTCCAGAACACGATTCACAAAAAGGGCATCGTGCAAGATTATTGAGCCATGGCTTTTAAATGATTGGCTGCACAGAATAATTAGTGAAAAAAGGAAACACAAGCAGCGGAGCAGACTATGCAATAAGAGATAGCAGCCCATTGTCGTAATAGTGTTTATTAAGGGACACACCTTGGACCTGGACTTTGCAGTTGCTCTGTGATGTAGTGCCAGACAAGCAGTACTGACAACCAGTGACAGATGGAAGGGCAGTCAAGCCCTGTGTGTAATCTGAATCAGTGGTCAAGTCAGTCATAAAAGAGCGGCACAAGGAAAGGCTGGATGTGGGGGCGGACAATGTCCATGTGCAAGATGAAGCTTTGTTGGGTGGTGTGGGAGACGGGTAAGGTGGTGAAACAAGAGGACTGGTCTTTGGAGGGACTGGCGGTACAGGTCTTAGAGAGACTGGGGTTGGATGCTTTGGAGAGACTACAGGGGGAGACGGATAAGGTGGTGAAACAAGAGGTGATGATGCTTTGTTAGGTGGTGTTAGGGATGAAGGCGGCGGGGTTGGTAAGGCTATTGCAGGGCTTGGGAATGAATGGACGCCTGCTGGTGGTGGAGTACCAGCAGATGCCGGGGATGAATGGATGCCACCGCCTGCTGGGGGTGGGGCGTCGTGGAAGTTTGTTGAAGATGGAGGTCCATAAACTGGAACAGGTAAAGGCGGAGAGATGATCCTTAGCGGAAGCGAATAATTCACAGGTTGTAATGAAGGAGGAAGAGGTTTGGGAGAAATGCTAGTGGTAGGAAGAGGGTGAGGCCTTGAAGGCTTAGGTGGGGAATGAGGCTTTGGAGGAGAGTGAGGTTTGGGGGGCTTAGGTGGGGAATGAAGCTTTGGAGGAGAGTGAGGCTTTGAGGGCTTAGGTGGGGAATGAGGCTTTGGAGGAGAGTGAGGTTTGGGGGGCTTAGGTGGGGAATGAGGCTTTGGAGGAGAGTGAGGTTTGGGGGGCTTAGGTGGGGAATGAGGCTTTGGAGGAGAGTGAGCAGGCTTTGAGGGCTTAGGTGGGGAATGAAGCTTTGGAGGAGAGTGAGGCTTTGGGGGCTTAGGTGGAAAATGAGGGTTGGTAGGAGGATGTGGAGAAGATGGTTTTGGAGGAGGAGGATGAGGAGGTTGATGGGGCGTTGACAGTAGTACACTTGGGGGACCTCCAGGCAGCAGACTGCCCCTGCTGCGAGGTATGTCCTGTATTAAGCCTAAGAGACAAAGAATATGACAGCATGCACTAATGTATTTTGGCAGGAAATCATGTACAAAGTTTGATGACGCCAGTTGCTGTATAATATTAAAAAAAATCTGAGACAGATAGGCCGGCGGATTGCAGCGAGCGAGGAGAGCACTCATCAGTTATATACTCAATATCGAAATATTTGCATCAATTTATGAACTTACATGTTGATAAGATGAGATGAAAGGAGAGGAAAGACGACAGAAAGGTGAGGAACTGCATGTCGCGGAGACGAAGGTCAACACAGCATACAACCAGACTTGTGGAGAAGGCTCAATTTTCAGATTTTGGACGTGTGAATCTTAGACTCGTGCTGATTATACCAACAGTTGACTGTTGTACAAAATTTAAATCTAATGAGACTGAACTATGCTTTTGAGAATTAGATGTTTCGATACATAAATAGATACCTATACCTATATCTTGAATACGTTAACTCCCGTCTCCGCCTGAACCTCTTAGTAAGAACGAATATGCTAAGTGAATACTCATTAAATACAGAATGCCTCAGCTAACGCCTCGGGGCCCGATTTCGGGGGGTTTGATTTAAAGTTAGATCGAAAGTTGATTAAAAATGAGGGTGAAGTCATCTAGCAACTCTTTGGGAGACTTCAACAGTACGTCTCGAACTTCGTTAGCTCCAACATTGGGGAAGGCAACCACATGAGCACAATGGCAATACTGAGAGACAACCCTTTGTTGTGAGGTTTTATGAAGTAGCAACACCTGCTAACCTAGCTAACCCTGTTTTTCCCCAGCAACCTCTCTCCTACCATGCGGAGCTGATAGACCCTCAGGAATGCCACCACAATCATAACACACCAGTAAGTGAGGAGGGACTTGGTTTCCCTTCAACACCTTCGCACACTCAAGGCATGCAGAGACAACATTGTCTTTGCAAGCATGTGGCTGTAGACAGAAAGTTATCCTGTCACAGTGATAGGGTGAATCGGGCGTATGACCGCACAATAGCCCTAACTTAAGATAGATAGGTTCTTTTTCGTTTGATTAGAACCCTGAACCCCTGATTGTATTAAGGCCGAAGCCAGTAGGGCTCTGCCTTCTTTACTTGACTTCTTATTTAAGTCATATAAATCTCCTAAAACTAGTCTTCCTAATCGTCTAAGTCCAAGTATTTCGCTAACATAGTAGCTTCACCCTTAGACATAATTCGAGATACTGTAAGTCTCACTAAATAGACCTAAATAGTCTTAAAACTAGATTAAACATCCAAGGCTCAGCTCATCAGCTCAGCCGACTCGACCCCTGATCTTATCCTAAGGATCCAGTGGTCTCGCCTCAAGCTATTACATAGATCTGGCTAAGGGAGGTAATTTGACTGAGTTGTCACAGTTTAGAAGCACCCTAAGGTGAGCAGATCACCTATTACACCTATCGAATCAATTGTTAGCTGAATATCTTCTTAACCAGAATCAGAAGGCAGTTTCTTAGCCTTTTTAAGTAAAGAGGACAGTCTAGTCCTCTGCAGCTATGGAGGAGCCGGCTTGGAGGCCAGTGGATCTACATATATGCTGCAATGGGGCTAAGCCCAGCGCACCTATTCTCCGTGACAATCCCTATTATCCCATCAATTGTATGCGTTGTTTGGCGGCATGATAGGGCGTCTTAGATGAGGCTGAAACTCAGTCCTAGCCAAAAACCACTGTAAACTAGATAACTCAACCCCTAGAGTCTCTAGCGTCTTGCCGCGCAAACAGAAAGATGTTTTACCTTTTTTCTTCTTGACTCAGAAACTTGAGCTACAATCGCCTGTCGTGCTAGTAATCTAGTTTCAACCTCGAAATCTTCGTCATCAGAGTTTTCACGGTGCTCCTGCTGCTCAAAGCGCATCTAAAATGGCAATGGAGCATGCCGGGACATTTTCATGCCTTTTTGCAAACAGTCAGAACAAAATTACGATTAGCAGTAACGTTTCTAATCTCTTGAGTTTCGTTACATTTTAATTAATAAAGTTAAGCAATACATTGAATTACCGGAAAAATAATCTAAGCAACTACATTATGTCTCTACAACTTCTTTAGCACGTGCTTATTAACTGCCTCCAACTAATAAAAGCCATCAGCTACATCAACAGGGGATGTGGAGGAGGGGCAGGGATGAGAGGTGGTTTAATTAAGAGGCATGCTTGCTGGCGGCTTGCTTGGTGCTAGTTTAGGTGGTTCAAGGCGGTTTAGGTGGTTACGAGGCTGGAGGTTTGGGTGGTTCAAGAGGCCTTGGCGGCTTGGTTGGTTCTGGAGGCTTGGGTGGTTTGGGTGGCTTAAGAGGTCTTGGCGGCTTGGTTGGTGCTGGAGGTTTGGGTGGTTTAGGTGGTCTAAGAGGCCTGGGAGTGTGGTAGGAGGTAGGGCTCATGGGTCGGGGAGGTGGTGATGATCCTCCGCCAACAGGGGGCGGCAGGGACACTAGGTTGGGGCGGGGAGGTGGTGATGATCCTCCGCCAACAGGGGGCGGCAGGGACACTAGGTTGGGGCGGGGCTCTTGCATGACTGATGGCATATCACGAGCAGCAAGGGGCATGGCAGTGGGCAGCGCAGCAGAAATAGGTGGATGTGACGAAAATAGTAGTGGTGGTATGGAAGGGGGCGGCGGCGGAGGTGGCGGTGGCGGTGGCGGTGGCGGTGGCGGAGGAGGCATAGGAGCAGTTTGTTGCACTTTTGGCATCTCAATGTTGTACACAGAGTAAGAGGCTGATCCGCCTGCCAGATCAAAGAAGCGAAAAATAAGACAGAGTTCATTCATGAATAAGCCACAGCATCATATTCACATCTTAATGCTGTCTTAACTGAGTCACATATATAATACACATAAAGTGAATGGCTGCTAGAACACATAAAATAATTTCACACTTGACTATTTTACAACTACTGCTTGCAGCGCCCTCTAGGTTAAAGAAATATATTGTGTAAAAAAGACATTGTTGGGTCATGGTTTTGAGAATGCGTTACTTTATTATCATAAAGTTTATAAAGTCATGATGGTGTATTACGTATACAGACTATAGTACTGCTGCTGAAGTCATGATGGTGTATTACGTATACAGACTATAGTACTGCTGCTGAAGTCATGATGGTGTATTACGTATACAGACTAAAGTACTGCTGCTAAAGTCATGATGGTGTATTACGTATACAGACTAAAGTACTGCTGCTGAAGTCATGATGGTGTATTACGTATACAGACTATAGTACTGCTGCTGAACTAGTCATGATGGTGTATTACGTATACAGACTAAAGTACTGCTGCTGAAGTCATGATGGTGTATTACGTATACAGACTAAAGTACTGCTGCTGAAGTCATAATTTGGTGTATTACGTATACAGACTAAAGTACTACTGCTGAAGTCATGATGGTGTATTACGTATACAGACTAAAGTACTGCTGCTGAAGTCATGATGGTGTATTACGTATACAGACTAAAGTACTACTGCTGACTTATTATATGCAAGCAGGCCCAGCACGTCAATGTAATACAGTTCAGCCTAGTCTGAGAACACTAGGCATGAAGTAAAGTCAGAACGTACCACATATCTCCAACTGGTTCCCAGAGCAAAAGGCAGTGCAGTTTCCTGGGGAGCCATGGAAAATGATGGGCCAGCTTGCAAATGATTCCAAAATGTAGCACCCTGATAAATGTAAACAATCAGGCAGGCAGCAGCAGAAAAAGGTGAATGGTGTAGATAAGCTTATTGTCACAACTACATCTGAAAATAATGAAGACTTCAAATTTTTAATATCTGAGGGCGGGTGAGGCATGCCGCACACTTTCATTTAAGCTCAAAACTAGATTTGTCTTAGTACTAGACAAAAAGTAGGAAGAAGCAGCAGGTACTACTTCTGCCTTACTAAACTCACATGTAGCACCGATGGTTGCAAAGTATTGCACTCCACTTTCTGCCGCATGTGAAGCACAGAGCTGTGTTGTCATCTGCTGGCTGTTGTACCGGATCAGGGCTGCTTGCGCAGATTCAGTGGACAGTACATCGATGTTTGGCAGGTAGCAGCCGAGTGACTTCACAGCAGCTGATAAAGTAACAGCAGATTATGAGAGGCTGACAGAGCGTCAACTATGCAGCAGGTTGGAATAAGCATTACAAACAGCAACTCTACTGACTAAATTAGAATAAAAGGTAGAAGTTGCATGATGCAGCAGCAGAGGCATCGTAGTAAGACAGCAGGCTGTCGACTGTTACTGCCTGGATATCAAATTCGCAGCTACTGCCAATATTAGAGGAATATATATTAAGAACATGTAAGTGCTGATGCCTGAACTGTTGTGCTGTAGCCGGAGATCTCCCTTCAGTGGTTTCAGTAGTTTCAGTGGTTTCAGTGGTTTCAGTGGTTTCAGTAGTTTCAGTGGTTTCAGTGGTTTCAGTAGTTTCAGTGGTTTCAGTGGTTTCAGTGGTTTCAGTAGTTTCAGTGGTTTCAGTGGTTTCAGTGGTTTCAGTGGTTTCAGTGGTTTCAGTAGTTTCAGTAGTTTCAGTAGTTTCAGTGGTTTCAGTGGTTTCAGTAGTTTCAGTGGTTTCAGTAGTTTCAGTAGTTTCAGTGGTTTCAGTAGTTTCAGTAGTTTCACGTCCTGATCTACAATTATGATGATGCTACATCGTCTTACCTGAAGAGATAGTAGGCAGTGGTGGAGGGTAGGGTGGACGCCCAGGAAGGGGTGGGTTGAGGGGAAGCACAGGGAAGTTGGGTGCTATGGGGGGTAGCGGGGGATACAGTGGCAGGCCAGGAGGTGAGGGCGGGCTTGCCGAGACGGAAGAGGGCAGGTCACCAGGTGGTGGGCTACCAGACTGTAATTCAATCCCAGGGGGTGGTGGACTCAGACCTGGAGTGACCTGCTGGTACAACAGTATCCAGGTTCCACCTGAGAGGGAGAAGCTGCCAGGCCCGCTGCCGCTGCTGATGTCACATGGGACAAAGAGGTATAGCGTAGGGACTGCCAGCTGAAGGCTGCTCCCAAAGTAATAAAGGATTAAGGATTCAGTGAGAGGGCTGAGCGTAGGAGCGAACAGGCCTGCTATCGCGACCGCAATTCGGGAGAAGGTAGAGGTGGTGGTGGAGGCACAAGCGTAAGCCATTCCACCAGGTTGGGCTGGGATCGACTGTTTCAGGGAGGTGGTTGCAGGTCCTGCAGGTGGCTTTGCTGTACAGTTAGCGACGTTGAATAATGTGCCACTGTACCGGATGGTGAGGCTCATGGCTGAGCATGACTGGGCCAGGTTGTTGTTGATGAGAGGCGCAGCGAGACAGACTGAGGTGCAACTGGCTGAGGTAGTCTGGCCTTGGACGCCCTCTGATGTCATCAAGGAAGAGAGGATGAGAAGATTAGTTAAGGAGAGTTAAGGTGTACTACATACCAATTATGGAAGTAATGCAAACCATGTCATACTGTGAATGCATAGAAATATGGAAAGAGTGCCAACAAAAGTAAAAATAAAGGGCACGGAAGAAAGCAGCAGCCAAGCACTAGCTCCTGCACATGTAACTTCCTATGTCGCTTGTTCTGGAAGTTGTAGAATACCTAGATCATTGTAGATGAGAAGTAGAGAAAGGATGATGCAGAATATGGAAAGACGATTTGCAGAAGCCCTGACCAACATTTTCCAGTTAAGTTATTGCTTGTGCGTTGAATGTGCAAGATTGAAACCGATCCAAGATCTCTCATAATTTCATATGATGTACGTTTTGCTGTAAGCAGAGGCTCACTTAAAGCTGCTGATGCGTAATTTGACTCCCAAGTTTGGCTTGTACCGAAGTATGAACTTTTGAATTAGTAATGTACGCGGAACTTCCTTCGTAACTTCCAAGTTGCTTCTGATACAAGCGTGTTTGCCATATGATTAATATTAAAAATGTCATTGTGCACAGACCACAAACTTCTCTATTCGAAACGACAAATATCGAAACTTCACGTTTACTTGATAGCGGACTGCCCAGTTTTCTTCCAGCTCCTTTATTTTCTTCAACAAATATCAACCCAGTATGTACTGCTCATGAGTTGCAGTCTTTACTACTGGATCATACAGCACTTCTTGTATCGAGATACGTCTGGAAGCATTAAAAATTCAAGATTTACCATACCTATTGAGCCCTGCCTGAGACATAATCGTAGATTGCTGAAAGACAACAGCCATCTGATTCAATTAACGGATACCATTAGGATGAATGAAATAACAATCATACTACAGAAAGAATTTTTATGTTCAGGCACAGCATATAATTAGCTACAATTTACACAGAGCTGGCCACTGCTTTGCTCCTAAGAACCTAGTGACTGCGCAAAAACCGTTGAGCCACAGTGCAGTAAAGATGAGGAGCATAAGAAGCCGTCTACCAAGTAGCTTTAGTGACACCTGGTAAAAGGCCGTAGTGAGCCAGCTGCCGGACCATGATCCTTGACAACCTGGAGAATCGATGTACAGACCTACTCCTCCCAGTTAAGACACACCCTGCAGTGGCAGTGACAGAGGGAGAAGGTCTCATCATGCTGATGACTCATCCATCAATCCTGAAGAAGTCTGAACAAGCGTTATGTGAGCCAAATGATTCTCCAGTTGACAAACATTCTTTATTTATTTCTCTTCCTTCAGGTACTTTGCACAGCACCTCTCATTCATAACATTTACAAATGAAGCTCCTTAACAGTAAATGTAATGAAGAGTGGGAAGCAAATGAATGATAAGAACTGATCACTGCTCAAGGTTGGAAGATAACTACGTGCATGAAGTAGCATATTGAAAGCAGGGCTGGACAACATCAAATGCTTGGATGTGGAATGCCCAAATTTAGAATGCTGAGAGCAAAAATTACCAGGTTATGCTTCTTGTCCATTACAGTTGCTGACTGGCTGAATATGGCCATGGTGCAAGAAACACTACAAATGCAGAGCAGGTGTCTACACATGGCATGCATATCTAAGTCTCACTATTCTTGACTCTGTTAGCTGCAGCATCCCGTGGCATTTCAGTCTCGAATAAGCGCTGAACCTGTATGCCAACAACAGAATCCATCCCTTGTCAGAATGATTTCAGAAAACAGCGGAGGGTAATACCCACGAATCACCTGTAATCTAATATCCAGAGGTAGGGATTGATCATGAGTCATGGCTTTGTACAGAGTTCTCTCTGCCTCATGTTCTTGCACCGCTAGTCGCCTGAAGTGATCTCGCTGGATTCTACGGCTCCCCAACACATGCGCTATATTGGGAAGCCGAAAATACATTTCAATATTATTCCAAGAATGAATCGTCGTACAAACAGAACTATCATCTTGTACGGGAGGTAGGGTAGCAAAGAGCAGGGTACATTATGATATCTTCGTAACTGGCGAACGCTGGCATATTCGTTAATAGCACGTGTATGCTAAATCATGCTAGTTTTGAGCAAGGCTCTCTGTAAAGATCCCTGTTTCATCCTTCAAGGATTTTTACACAGTTGTCATCTACCTATTTTGAGCTACTCCCAACACACGCTGCTTGATCATCAGGACACATGGCCTGATCAGATGCCGCCATCAAGAGAAGATCGTACTGACCTTGCAGGCTGCACTCAATCAGGACGCATTCTTGCCTCAGTCCCTCAGGATGTTGAATGTCAAAATAGAATACGATGTGGGCCATTTACATCAGGTGCATTTGTCAGACACTTGAGCTCTTTCTGTGCTCTCAACAAGGACGAAAACAAGAACCTGGCAAGATATGAAAGCAGGAACCAGAATGACATTTTGGGTGTCAGACATGAAAGAAATCTCAACACAGGAACCAGCTCATCTTCACAGAGTTTAAGCAGCGTCAGGCCAACAAAGGAAGAGGTAGTGAAAACAATGTCAAATTCACAGGAACTTCCAATTTCGCATAAGTGATATGAGGAGCTGTGTCCTCACATGACTATCATCAGTCCCTATCATTACATTTCAAGAGATATGCCTTGATTAGGAGACTGTGATGACGTCCTCTAGAATCCTTAAACCTACGCCTTGATTAGGAGGCTGTGATGACGTCCTCTAGAATATTAAACCCTATGCCTTGATTAGGAGACTGTGATGACATGCTCTAGAATCCTAAACCCTATGCCTTGATTAGGAGACTGTTATGAGATGCTCTAGAACCCTGAACCCTATATGCCTTGCTTAGGAGGCTGTGATGACATGCTCTAGAATCCTAAACCCTAGGCATTGATTAGGAGACTGTGATGACGTGCTCTAGAATCTGAAGCCTTCGGCTTTGATAAGGAGACTTTTATGACATGCTCTAGAACCCTGAACCCTATGCCTTGAATAGGAGACTGTTATGACATGCTCTAGAATCCTAAAACCTGCGCCTTGATTAGGAGACTGTGATGACATGCTCTAGAACCCTGAACCCTAGGCCTTGATTAAGAGACTGTGATGACGTGCTCTAGACTGAAATCATTAGATGGTAAGTCCAATTAAGAGATCTTTGAGATAGATCTCATTAGGGGGGGCCATCATGATGACAGGCTCTTTGCAGCCGGATTCATTTGTTCATCTTTCTGCCGTCCTGAATTCATCCTGGAGTGCTGTTCTTCCTCTGCTTCAGGGTGACCTGGCAAAGGACCGGTTGAGGGCAAAGCTCAGTGGCCTTAAACGCTTTTACAAGACTGTGGACATCCGCAAAGCACCAGATGATCAGGTTAGAAAGAGATAGTGAACTTTGGAATTTAGAATGTGTAAATGAGCTCTGTAGTTTAGAATAACAGCATTAGCTCTGCAGATAATGATAAAGGATTTATGTGCTTAATTAGAGTTGATGCACAGGATACATTGAAATTCATCTGCAGACATTCAGTCACACCACATGCATGTATTGTATCATAAACATTCCCATGAAACATCCTCTTCTAGGGTTTAGGGTATACCCTTCATCTGGGCCGGTACCCAATAAAGACTCCAGGGCGCAATCTTCTGATTCTTCCATCCTTACCTCTAGCTCTTGCTGTGGGTATGGAGTGGGAGTGGCAGGTATGTCCTGTCTGTGTGTGAGAGTGGCAGGTATGTCCTGTCTGTGTGTGAGAGTGGCAGGTATGTCCTGTCTGTGAGTGAGAGTGGCAGGTTTGTCCTGTCTGTGAGTGGGAGTGGCAAGGACGTCCTGTTTATGTGTGGGAGTAGCAAGTACGTCCGTTCTTGTCAGTAGGATTGGCCAGTAAGTCCATTCTTGTGTTTGGGAGTGCCAGGTGTGTGTCCATTTTGGGAGTGCCAGGTTTTTTTCCAGTTTGGGAGTGCCAGGTGTGTGTCCATTTTTGTCAGTAGGAGTAGTGGCAGGCTCGACACTTGTTGCACTGGAAGACTGCTAATAAGCTATTGCTCATCATTCTTCAGACCTTTATGCCAAGATGCACTGCCCCTAAATGTGTTAGATCTTTTATATCTAAAGAAGAGTCTACATTGCCTGAAAATTTTTGATGTGTTTCAAGACATTGCATGCTTTTTCAAGCTGTACTGAACCACGACTCAGAAAAGTATATCATATATATGATGTGCAGGAGAGCAGCAAGCCAGCATCACATACCATGCCAATCATGAGCTTGTGTGCTACTGCAATCGACCAGGTGATCAATCCCAGGCCTCAACTGAGTTTCACTGCTGATGACAGTGCTTAACAATTCATCAATACACCTATAAGTCAATCTTAGCAGCTTTAGTCACATATTCTTGTGATGTGGCAAATGGCCTAACAGAAACAAGTATCGCGCCATACGTGGTATTAATGAACATGTACATAGTTCTCTTCCAGCCCTTGCCCGCAAGTAACTCCTGTTTGACAAATGTAACCTAACTGGTTCTCAATCCAGACTTATTCAAACAGTGCACTTGTAATCTGTAATTGCAGCCAAAACCACGAGAAAAGGTGATAGAGAGCTTGTTGAAGTACATCCATACGGATAGTGCATTGTGTAGATATGAGCCTGGGCCCATTGCACAGCGTCAGGCTGAGGTGAGAGTTTAGAGGAGACTAGTTCCCAATGTAATGATAATGAAAGTAGTTATAATAATGCATAATATAATGCTTTCACTTTCTTGGAATAAGTCAGGAAGCGTATTGATGAATGAGGTCCAGACAGGCCTGGGCTCTGGAGTCTATATCTACCTAGTTGACTTCCTAGTTGACTTCCTATGCAGGATAACAGAATGCATCATGCTTGTGTGATGTTGACGCCATCAGGTGTTTGACCCTGTCATCAGTTGGGTTAAGGAGGACCTGGGATGGAGCTCTTTGCACCACAGCGAATCGATCTTTGGAACACAGCAACAGGAAGACGTGGTTCTAGGTGCTAGAACATTGTTGACAAGTGAGTACAGCAGGGGCTGGAACATTGTTGACAAGTGAGTACAGCAGGGGCTGGAACTGGGGTTAAGCATATTACTTTGAGGCTATGTGCTGGTGAAAGATAACATCACTCAAACCCTGAGCTAAACCCTTGTCTAGGCACTTATTGGTCTAGGAGTATGTTAGATGCTGATATTTCCTTCTGATTAGTAATCAGGTCTCAGAAGAGGATATTTGATTCACCTGCACTGGGGTCTGCAGTACTGCTGTTCCTCTTACCCTTAGGCATGATAAAGTAAATCAGCACTGTAAACATTTCATGCTTTGTCTTTATTTCAGGCCTTGATTGTTGGCATCTGGCAGCAGTTGAGCAGCTGACGTATTGTGGGAAGTCATTGTTGCTTGCTCTTGCACTGGCACGCGGAAAGCTAGGTTTGAAAGAAGGTATGAGAGCGGCTCGCCTGGAGGAGCTGCTTCAACTGGAGGAGTGGGGAGAGGTTGAGGCAGGCCACGACCTGGATGCTGTGGATGTAGGGAGCCGTGTGTCAGCACCAATTCTGCTGTTGAAGCTGTTAAACACCTCAGAGTTTTGATAGGTAATGCTATTTTCATTCATCAGGATCTTTGTGACTTAAACTTTTTTGCCTTAAGATGTTCCGAATACTTTTCAAGATCAAGTCCTTCAGAGATGTCTCTGCATTCAGTTGCAAACAGAACCGTTTTGCACCTTTACCTAGAAAAATATGTAGTGCATTGATGTGATAATTACAACATTGCACGATATAACAGCTCTGACGTTCAAGTGCAAATCGTAAACCTGACAACTCAAAAAGCTCCGTAATCCTTCACAGTCCTTCACAAAATAAATGCAAATATTTTACCACAATTACTCGTAATTTATGTCCTGATTCTAGCTGAATAAGATTGAAAGTTCTTAGTCAACCCTACCCTATTTTGTACAGCATTGTTGTCTTGGGGAGCTCGACCCGTCGGGTGTGTCAATCTTTATTGAGGAGGCAAGCGCAGCTTAGCTTCGTCTACATATACTGTACTTTGTCAAGGTATATCTCATGTCTGCAAATGAATGGAGAACTAGCATGACCCTTAGTTTATTTGTGAGATTTGTGATAAATCGTAGTCAGAAACTATATCTCCTCAGTTTGCGTCATCTAAAATTTTGTTGAGTCAGCATGCTCTTATTGCCCACAAGATCTTAAGGAGTCCCTATATTTCTTCTTAATTACCAATTGTTTTGAATGAAGAAGTACATTGCTCATGCTTCTTGTCTTTAGCCTATCATGTATTGCTGTCTTCTTCGTTGTTGGTCATAGCAAGCTTGTCTGAGATACTTGCAATCCTTGCTAGATAATTGCCGATTGTTTCCCTCACAGGTCTGTTGTTTTTTACACGGAGCACATGAGAACATGCTCGAGGTCTACTAAGTTTATTTTCTTCACTTCTCTACGTTTTTAAGGTAAGCCTGTCCTTTTACAGCCTTCTGGGACGTTTAGGGGAATGTGTGGAGCTCCTCTTCTCATTACGCGAGTGTTTGAATTGCAATAACTCTCTATTTTTACGAGCCTCTATTCTTATGAAGGAACATTAGTCAAATTTTCAACTTTCTGTCTCCAGGTTCTATCTAACTGAGGGATGATTCCTTCCGCAATCAATCAACAGATGGCAGCCATTGACGACTCTGCCTTATTTCTCCAGAATACGCAATTACTTGCTCAGTTGCAAGGCAATCCCAGCCTGTATTTCTCTGGCGTGAAAGCGCCTGCAGCTCCCACGATGATGAGAGCTATACCTCAACCGATGATGGGAATGGATCCAGGGTCGCAGAAATCTGTAATGCTCCCACAGCAAAATGGACTGAATGGCGGTGTCGGGCAAAACGCTCGCCCAGCGATGTTACACGACAGAGGAAACAAGCAAGCAGCGCTTATGCACGCTTTAGCTCAACAGCAAGCACAGATCAATGGCGCTAATGCATATCTCCAAAACAACAACGCGGCTGTCGCTGCAGCTGCCCAGCAGGTAAATTATGAGGGCTTCCTTTGAATTCAGTTCTGCTTATATTGTCATCCTATCACTGTCATACTAACATACATTGAATATCTCTCAGGCAGCTCAAGTCCGCGCAGCACAAGCTCAGGCCTGTGCAACTGTTGCTAACATGCTCCAACAACAGCAACAGCTCGCTACTCGCCAACAGCAGCAGCAACGCCTGAATCAACAGCAGGCTGTGCTGGGTCAGAACATGGCATTCAACCAAGCTGTGAATGCTGCTATCCAGAGGGCAGCTGCAAATGGTCAAAACCTCAACATGCCCAATACCCAACAACAACAGCAGCAACAGTTGCAGCAGCAGCAGATCACGATGGAGGCTGCAACCCAGATTGTGCAGCAGTACCAAGCCCAGCAGGCAGAACAGGCTTGTCGTGCTGAACTCCTGAGACAGGCTCACAGCCTAGCCCAGAATCAACAGGCTGCTACATCTGCTGGCAACTCTGCTGTCGCCCTTCAGGTCTTGGTGAAGCAGGCCCAACTCAAGGAGGCCCTGGCCCGGCAGCAGCAGCAGCAGCAGCAACGCCCCATGCAACACCAACAGCAGAGGCCGCAGCAGATGGGTGGCTACCCCTTCAGCCATGCTCAGCACCTGCAGGCGCAACAGCAGCAGGTCGCTGCCCAGGCCCATCAGCAGCAGCAGGTGCAGCAGGCTCAACTGCAAGCCCATGTGCAACAGGCACAGCTGCAAGCACAAGCCCAGGCTCGCCACAATATGGCCACTCTCGCTAACCTGACTCCTGCCCAGTTACAAGCTATCAGCACCAACCCTACCCTGGCCCAAGCTGTGATCCAAGCCCGTGCTCAGGCTCAACTGGCACAAGCCCAAGCCAGGGTCAACCCCTCAAACCCTGTTCCCATCAATAACCTGGCAGAGGCACACAATGCCCAGCTGAATGACCAGCGCCTCAGGCAGCAGCAGCAACAAGCTAGAGCCATGGCTGCTGCTGCTGCTGCTGCTCAGGGTGGCGCCCAAGGCATCCTAGGGCCGCCTGACCTCACCTCCCCGGTGTCCAGCAATGCAGGAAGTCCTCCAGGTGGTACCAATGGTGAGAGCAACATGGGCCAGCACATGAACAAGGAGCAGAGGCGCATGGCCCTTGCATGTGTTGCACTGCAGCTTGCTCGCAGTGGGCTATCCATGGACCAAGCCATCCACTCTGGCATCATGGGCGGGATGAGCGTCACTGATGTTCGCTTCATTGTGGATGTTTACAACGCGGAGATGACACGCATGAAGGAGGGTGGTGCGGAGGGAGGTGGCCATGGGGAAAAGCATGCCATGAACTCTGCCAAGCTGAATGTTCACACTGCACCCTCCAGCCGCCTGAATTCCCCAGACTCCCCTGCTCGTTCTAGCTGTGCCGGATCCGAGAATGGACACGGTGTCTTCAGTGGCGGCAGTGTCCATGCAGGTCAATCTTCCCGTACCGGAAGTGCTCTTGGAGGAGCTTTGGACTCGGTTCAAGATCTCTCCAACTTTGACGCCTTCAGCTATGGCTTCTTTGGTGCTGGAGGGCAGGAGGAGCTTGAGGGTGGCCTGGGGGATGTGCTGCTTGGAGAGCTGGAGGAGCTGGGAGGTGCCATGGAAGAGTTACCACTGCCCCTGGATGACACAGCTGGCGTGGATGTGCAACAGCTATCTTCATGGAATGGTCCTGGCAGGGACCTGGTGGATGGAAGGTTGAGAGGAGCTGATGCTGTGAAGGCTGTGAAGAAAGAGGATGATGTGGCTGAACGCCTGGCCAACCTGGATCTGGGGTATGGCTTTTTTTGAGAGGTTATGACTCCCTCTCTTGGTCGAAAGTGGCTGCCATGTCATGGAGAGAACTGGAGGCTTGGGAGCTTGGTGGCATGACTAAATGCCCTAGCCTCAGCTGTAATGATAAATGCTATGAGATTTTCATTTCTTACTGATAAATAAGTTTGTAGCAGTCCTATTTTTCCAATCCCATTCAATGTCTGACTGTTCCCTCTGACTGACCTAATTGATAGATTGGAATCTCCCCCCCTCTGAATTCTTTGGACTGTCATTCTGCTGTCCTAACGTTCATTCTTGGTTAGCGCTGATGGGTGGACACAGGGTCTGCTCTTGAGTCTGCACTAGCTGCATTTCGTGCTGGATAGTGCTGTTTTGATGGAGATGAGTGCATTCCTTTCTCCTCATGGTGTCTGACCTCAATTTTGCCTCTCATGGGCTGACTGTTACTGCTTGGATGGAACCTTCTGGAGGCTGTGGTTTGTGATATTTGGTGTTGCCTCATGTTAGATAGTTGATGTATGTGCTTTACCTTTTTTAGGTGTAGACTGTTACAGAATTGAATGCATATTCCCTGTATCCGTGCAGTTCCCTGAAGAAGGGCTGTTTTGTTCCTCACCCTGTTTTTAGTGCAGTACATGAAGTGTTACATACCTCCCTGATGACCCCAGACCAAGAGCGATGTAAATTGGTGTGTTAATGCTGCACCGCCCTTCCATTCTTATAGATGGATTGAATTGTTTGTAATGTGGCCATTTTGGACTCGGGAGGTGCTCCAGGATGTGTTGTTACCTTCTTGCGTAGTCATGATCAGGGTTTGTGGTCATGGTGCAGCAAGCGTTTTTATGATGCTGTTTCATTTTATTTCTAGCCTGCAGCTCAAACTCCAGGGATATCATTAGGTAGCCTTTACTCTCTAAAATCCTCTTTTTACTCTCACTTGCTTAATCTGAAGTTTTCTGCTTTGCGAAAGCACTGCGCCTTATATCCATGAGCGTCATTTATGTTATGGCTGCAGCATGTAAATTTAATGGCCAACCTCGAGGAAGGATGCATGAGTTGGTTTTAGTGCTTCCTTAGCTGTATGAATACGTGTATCCCTGATCTTGTTTTTAAGAAGAGTTTAGGATCTTCTGCCTCTCCACAAGATTTCTTTGTGGCATCATAAGCTGGAGAGAGCCCATTGATTAAGAATACTGCTCCTCTTTGTGGTTTTGCCTCGAACATTGACAAAAAAATTCTGAACTAATCATCTAGTCCTGTAAAATTTTGGATACCTCTTATTGATGACGCTTCAGGCTGGCGCCCAACACCAGTATCCTTCCAGATTTACTTAGTCTCAGCAACACAGTAGTCAGAAGAAAGCGACAAAAAAATTAGTCCTGGAGTCCAGATATATGTCGATGAGTCATTCTTGACCCTAATTATTTGGTATATCCAATGTACATAATGTCATGTATTCTCTTTTGACTTTCAAGCTGACTTATAGCTGGTGCAATGGTTTCTGCAGCAAGGTCCTTGGAATAGCCAAGATACAGACGCAGATGAGTGCGGCGAGGAATGAGACACAAGTCTTAACAGCAGCCAGATTTGCCAGCGTCCACAGGTTTTCCTTCACCGGGTTTCACCACATTGCCACCACCACCAGGGCGAGCAATGGGTTGGCTTGCCATCCTGATTGTGTGGAATGATAAGTGAACAACAGGTGGAACAAGATGAAATAGAATTGGTAGTGTTACATTTTAGAGGCACACTGTGAAGATCTCATTTGAATATGTTCATAACAAAACTCTCAGTAGATCTAGGATGCAATTACATGCGCAAAGAAATAAATAGTAAACCAGGGGATTCAGGTTGATGATTGAAATGTGCTTGTGCGCAAGTAGGTTTATAGCAGGGGATTCAGGTTGATGATTGAAATATGCTTGTGCGCAAGTAGGTTTATAGCAGGGAAGGCAGTCAAGTTACCAGTTTACACAAAACATGGGATAAAAATGAGATCCTAAGATAAGAGACATGAGAAAGTTTTCTGAGCACGTTGTCAAAACGATGGAGGCTGGGAAACATGAGCGGAAATATTTTTCTCCCTAGCATATAAGAACAGCTTAAAATAAGTAGAGCAAGGCCCTGGTTTGTAATTCAAATGGACTTCATGAGGAAATGTAAGGTCAGCTCACATTCGCAGTCACTTAGCTTCCCGGGCTATGACTAGTGAGAAACTGGAGGGCCTCATAGATGGCATTCATATCTATAAATTGCTGCACATCGGTTACCTGTTCTTGATTTCAGCAGCCATGGTCATGAACGCTTGCTCAACATTTGTTGCGTTCTTGGCGGAAGTCTCCAAAAATGGAATTCCTATCTCATCTGCAAATGCCTGCGCGAAACACGTGTGGAAAAGGCTTTTAAAAAGTTGCTCAATGGAGATGGTCATCATGCAAATACCATGTGCCCTCACCTTTGCTGTGGCATAATCCACAACCTTTTTGCTGGTCAAGTCACTTTTGTTTCCTACAAGGAGCTTGTTCACATTTTCACTGGCATAGCGGTCTATCTCATTCAACCATTGTTTGACATTATTGAAACTTTCCTGGTCAGTGACATCATAAACGACCTGGAGAAAACAGAGTGAGACAAGAGTTTTCACTGACATGTCCTCTTCCAGCGATATATCTTGAAAAGGTGAACAGTCCTTACAATAATGCCATGTGCGCCTCTGTAATAACTACTTGTGATGGTGCGAAACCTTTCCTGCCCGGCTGTGTCCCACTGCGAGGAGCAGATTAGGTTTACTGGGAATGTTGCGACAACAACTTTTTATCATTCAAATACCCTTACAATTTGAAGCTTTATTACTTTTCCGTCGAGTTCCACTGTCCGGATTTTCTGCAATGAACAGCAGCGAGTTACATTTGCAACTTTAGGAGAATGCACATGGCTCATGTCCTTACAAAATCGACGCCAATAGTACTGATGTAGCTCTCTGTATAGGTATCATCCTGCAAAAATAAGTTTGACAGATCAGATGTTACTCAACCAAGCTGCGTTGACATTTACGCCTTACAGCAAAACGTAGCAGCAAGCAAGACTTTCCAACACCAGAGTCACCAATCAGAAGTAGCTGTAAGGAAGCAAGAGGAAAAGTCATTCAGCTTAGTCGAAACAGTCACATGCGGAGTATCTTTGTTACCTTAAATAAGTAATCACTTTTGAAATCATGGAGAAGGAAGTGAGTTAGTTTCAGCAATGTGGAAAGGACGCATTGAATTTCATGACCTACTATTCAGGGTTCATCGGACTTTTTGTATACAGGAAGACTCTATTATTAAGAACAAAGAAACAAGCGACGTGCAGACTGGATTCACATAGCCAAATTCACACCGAGTCCATACCTTCACATGAGTTCAATTCATAAGAGAGCACATGTATCAAACTTGTAAGTTTCATGCGTGCATATTGCATTTTAGCTGTATCAGACTCATTTCATATGGAAACTGAGAAGTCTCTTGTTGGATTGACCTGAGATAGTCAGCAAGCGGGCTTGGGTTTGAAAACAAAGAGACTACGATCTCACACTTTCTTGCAGCCTTGCTAAAAGACTTTGAGACTTGAATCACTAACAGACCATCTATTTCAAATGCTGGAAAATACTGCTAGATAAGAAAACCTAAGATTTTGTTTGGCCCTTAAACCAGGCTGAAAGTAGAATTCAAGGTTTGATTAGGTTGCAGAGTCTGAGTAGTACATCACAGGCACATGCTTTAATCTTGAATTATGTTCACTCTATTTCCCTTGGAAGGTAAGGTGCTTTCCGATAGCGTCCTTGGCAAACTTTGGAATCACAAATGCTGAGCTGTGCACATTTGCATCGTAATACCTGCACATTTGAAATGAGAAATGGATTTTTAGCACACCATGAGGACACTTATTGAATATTTAAATTTGTCCATGTCAGGGAATATATAGCATGACAGGATACACAGAATGTAGATTCCAAAAAACTCTAGTCACCAAAAAACTCTATGCCTTGTTTAATCCTAGGAATGCCTTCAGGCTTCTCGTAACACTTACTGGAGTTCTTTCACTCCAAGAGGGGGGATGACATTGCCAGGGGTCTGGCGTGCAACCCTAGGGTCAACCGGTGCTTCCCCACTTCCTGGACCCTGGGTAGGTCTGGCCTTGCAGCAAAGCATGAAACCAATCTGGCCGCTAGGGTAGGTAGGGATTGTGGTGTAAGCGTAAGACACGCTGCCGCCCTCAAAGATCTGATATCATGCCAAGAAGAACAGGCAGAGAGTGTTAGTGACTTAAAATTCCAATCTGTGTGTCTTCCTTTCCTGGATTTGAGGTGGCGCTTGCGCATTTGCCAACAAACAGAAGCACCAACATGGCCTGGAAAGCAGTATTTTTAATGCCTCAGATAAAAATGCCGGAAGGTTCTTCACATCTTCTTGTGCTTATGAACGCACTGAGCCTTTGTGTTGCCATATTGTGTTCATGTGATCTGGCTCACCCTTCCGCACATTCCAGCTAGGCTCTCAATGATGGGTAAATGGAACCAGATTGACTCAGCCTGGGTGCAAACTATGCCGCCTGGCTTCACAGCACAATGCAGGGCACGGAAGAATGGCTGCAGAGCAAAGCACAAGATTAACAAGGAAGGCACAGCTAAAAGGATGTGATAGAAGCAAGCACACTTGGACAATACAAGTGAACAGGATGAGGAGATACATCACAATCAATCTCACCTCCTCAAACAACACTTCAGGTATAATGAGGAGATACATCACAATCAATCTCACCTCCTCAAACAACACTTCAGGTATAATAAGGAGATACATCACAATCAATCTCACCTCCTCAAACAACACCTCAGCAGGGCCCACTGGATCTGAGGAGTCCACAATGATGACATCAAAAGAGCCTTCCTCAGCGTCCTGGACGTACCTGCAGCACAGCGCACACATAACAAGGGTGTGAAGGCTGCAAAATAATAATAGCTTATGTGTGAAAATCATGCTCCATGGTGTATGCATTACACTATTACACTATTACACTCTAAGTAATTACACTGCATACCAGATACTTCATGAATGAAAGTTCAGCGGCCCTAAAATGCAAGGAGGCTGACTTACTTGATACCATCACAGATGTGGAGCTGAACACGAGGATCTTGGAATCCTACGGACATCTACAGAGAGGAACAGGCATGTAAGGAGATGTTCAGGGATGTAAGGAGACGTTCAGGCATGTAATGAGATGAACAGACATGTAAGGAGATGTTCAGGGATGTATGCTTTGAGTTGAGCAATGCCACCAGAATGAAAGAAACAGTGTGTATGCAACTTCATCATCAAATGCAAAACAGGCAGGCCTGTAACATCTGAGCATATTATGTTTCTTAGCATTCAGAGGACATCTTCATCCCTGCAGCAACATGTGGAATAATGAGTAAAAAGATTCCTGTAGAATTGACGTTTGCAAACCAGATCCTGGTATAGCATGAAGATCCACAAATCAATTACCTGTGGCAGAAACTTCTTGCTGACCTCTGGCACCATCCTGAGGGAGCATCACGAGGTATAAGGAATGAGCAATAACATCATAGCATAGTAACTCCTGGTATATTCCATTGTAAAACCTCTCATTATCAGGACTATCCATAATGTGTGTATCACAGCTGCTTCTAAACCTGCTGTATGAGGGAGGCTGTGTTGGTGTACCCTGTAAGGTCAGGTAAGAGTTCTTGGCTCAACTACAGCACCAACAAAAAGAAGAGCAGCAGCCACAGCAGGGTAATCAAAACCTGTTCTCACAACTGCTGCCTACTTATCAATCTCTGCCATGTGGATCTCCATGACACCACAACCTACTTATCAATCTCTGCCATGTGAATGTCCATGACACCACAACCTACTTATCAATCTCTGCCATGTGGATCTCCTTGACACCTGGGTAGCGACTCAGTTCCCTCAGTACACCGCCATCACCTCCTCCCACCACCAGCACACGGGTTGCAGGTGTCTGCAGTTAAGTGTGAATCAGAATGAGGAAGTCAAGCACAAACATTCAAATTAAAAGTCCCACAATTAGTTCAACGGAGTACGGGACTTAAAGCCTACTACACTCGCGATGAAACAGCAACCTGGACACAAATCATGACATCATCAGAAGGCTCCCTGAGTGGCTACTTGATTCTAACTGTGGCTGATTCATGAAGAGATGGATGTACAAGTCAATGACACATGATTCATGAAGAGCTGGATGTACAAGTCAATGACACATGATTCATGAAGAGATGTATGTACAAGTCAATGACACATGATTCATGAAGAGCGGGATGTACAAGTCAATGACCCATGATTCATTAAGAGCGGGATGTACAAGTCAATGACCCATGATTCATGAAGAGCTGGATGTACAATTCAATGACACATGTGATGCAACAGATCATCAGAACTCCTATATTACCTCCAGAGCAGCCATGGGCAAGTGAGCAATCATCTCTTGGTAAGAGTGTTCATCACGCTCTGTGGCTTGAATCACACCTGATCAAGTTGAGACAAAGAGCCATCAGTGATGAACAGCGACTACTGTCAGTGCATCTGGAAACTTAATGATACAGCAAGAAGTCTTTAAAGGAGTCAGAGTAGATACTTACCATCTAGGAGGAGGACCTTCCCGTAGGCCTTGGTACTCATTACCACCACATGCTGCAGGAAATATGAAGAATAAATGTATTTAAGCACTCAAGTCCACAACTCGAAAATAATTCGCAAATACATGAAGACAGGAACATTCTACCATCATTCCATAGCGGTAAATGCAGCTTCACCTGGAAGTCCGACCTAGCATTGTACAAAATCACGTCATATTGAATGGACAGACCCTGGCCTGGCCACATTGTGCTCTTCTCTGTAAACCAGCCATCCTTGAATGCCTGCAACGGTACGACGTTATAAGCACAGGTAACAGATGAAAGTTGCACTCTTTGTCGTAGACTTAATATAAGCGATAATGGCGGGTAGCCTTTGTCCCAAGTTAGAAGAAAATCAGAGCATTATTTGTCGATTCTCAACGATGATAAATAACTTGATTAATAAAATTGCTTGTTTCAAAAGACTATTACATTCTCTGTACTAAAAAGTATTACAATCACCTCAGAAGAAAGTTCAGGTGTTGCGGCCATAGATGCTGCTCTGGATGCTTTGAATCCCAAACTTATGAACTGCGATTTTTGCAAGTTGGATACAGGTGCAGTAATCAAGAGAGGTGATGCACGAATTTGCATACACGATGCGTTTATTGCGGCTGAAAGATAAGACGAAGGCCACACTCCAACGAGCTGTGACAGTTGGAAGGCCGCAACCAGCGCCCTTTGGAAAGAATGAGGTCCTCGAGTCAGAAATTGTGTATAAGCTGACGCATGGTACTTGCAGGGAGGAGCAATTTGAAAGTAATGGCTAGCAACTCAGCCACTCAACTCCCATCATCAACTTCACCAGCTCTAAAATTTGAAGTATGATATCAAGTTCTGTGTAAAGAATTTTGCTTCTTCAGAATAATGTCAGCTTAAATCATGAATGATGACTGTCTCCCACTCTAATTTTTGTCATTCATAACTGACTAGGTAGTTGCTGCTCAAGGTCGAGCCCGAACTGCACGTATGACACTGCCTCACTTCACCGCGGAGACTCCCATGTTTATGCCAGTAGGGACTCAAGGTATGTACCTGAAGGTAGTCTCAATCAGTCACTACCATCATGTCCATGCTGTGACTGCCAGTAGGTACACAAGGTATGTACCTTAAGGTAGTCTCAATCAGTCATTACCATCATGTCCATGCTGTGACTGCCAGTAGGGACTTAAGGTATGTACCTGAAGGTAGTCTCAATCAGTCATTACCATCATGTCCATGCTGTGACTGTCAGTAGGGACTCAAGGTATGTACCTGAAGGTAGTCTCAATCAGTCATTACCATCATGTCCATGCTGTGACTACCAGTCGAGACTCAAGGTATGTACCTGAAGGTAGTCTCAATCAGTCGTTACCATCATGTCCATGCTGTGACTGCCAGTCGAGACTCAAGGTATGTACCTGAAG
>BEGY01000051.1:394747-406941 GCA_002335675.1 Chlamydomonas eustigma | reverse complement strand
CCTTAAGCACCAAGGTCCCTGCCTCACCTTAAGCTCCAAGGTCCCTGCCCCACCTTAAGCTCCAAGGTCCCTGCCTCACCTTAAGCACCAAGGTCCCTGCCTCACCTTAAGCACCAAGGTCCCTGCCTCACCTTAAGCTCCAAGGTCCCTGCCTCAGGGAGCCTTGCTTCCAGTCCAGCTCCATGCAGTCAAGATAGAGGACAGGATCAGGAGAACCAGCACCTACAAAGCAAAGTGTTGGCATGGCAATGTGGAGGACAACATCATGATTGCTTCTTATTAGTCAGTGTTGGTAGTCCTGAAGCCTTGCAGGCATAGTCATGCAGATTACTCCCAGGGACACCTTGAATATAATCATGAACCATCATAAGGTCCCGCTGGCATCATTCCCTTCTCTAAATTCACTCACTTTGCACTTGATAGAGCAAGGCCACAAAGCAAGTACTGCTCTCCCATGTACTTAGGTACGATGGCCCCGGCAAAAGCTCCACCGCCCTTACATGGACAGAGGGGTACATGTCCATGGTGAAGCTGGGCACTGTAGCATGAGTGAAGCAAAACCGTCATTGGGGCAAGTTGAAATCGCGCATCAGATGCAGATGCAAACTTTAAACCCTGCAGCATTAACCCTAACTGATACAAGTTTTGTGTACAGCCATCCCATGAGACATACAGGTTGTGTAGAGCGTGTCTTATCACACATACCACAGGGTGTTACACCAGACAGCCCCGCAGCTCCAAGATGTATGATCAACCTACATGTCACGATCTCAGTGTTACCAAGAGTAATTAAAATCGATAAGGGAATTTCACGTCGTTTTCACACTGTCTATGACTTCATACTTGTTGTTACAAGGATGGGGTTCATTAAGAGATTCACTCCTTAATATGATGTTGTAATTAAGTGCGGGGCACACGACCCTGGCAAGAGTGCAGTGCCAGGGTCACAGGACGGGTGTGCAATCAGCAAGCTGACGTGCACACCACCCCCACGAAAAATTGAGTTAGCAACATGGCAGGCCAATGGCCTGCCAATTAGCTGTTAAGCTAATTAGAACAGATACTACACTTGATCTTAGCCAATAGGCCGAGAAAGGTATTATTGTAAGTAGGGACAAGATGTCCCAACCCAAGTTCATACTGCAAGAATAATGAACCTGATGGTGGGGTACACTTGAAATCGTATGATTTGTGTCATTTCGATCTACATATTCCTGCATATCATAGTTAATATTTTTTTCTTCGTGGACTCGATGCTACTATAATCCCTACAGTCATGTCCAATGCAAATTAACAGGAATATCCGCAAGAAAGAGTAGGTACGTAAACACTGACATGTAGGCTTTACATCACGGATGATTCTATAATCTATTACAGAATTTAAGTGTATTAAATTCTGGAATATCATATTTACGCCGTTAGAGAGACGCGACTTGATGTACGGCTGAACGAGGAAAAATCCGTACACGAGACACGTAGGCAGGCCGCACTGCATGCAAGCGCAATGTGAACATGACCGTGCTGTCACATCACAACGGATACTAGAAATTACATATAATATTAGAGGAGTAAGAATGTGTCTTAGTGTACGAATCACATACGATATTAGAGGAGTAAGAATCTGACTTTGTGTTGCCTGTTATCATGTTACACATATCGGAGTGTACTGATATATCCTTTAAGTAACACTTATGCCACTTTATCCTCTAAGAGTCTGAAGAAAATGTTCTAGGAAACTTTCAATGCCTACCTACTAGAAATCTGCACTAGGAGAGTTGAGTGATTATGAGCCGCATACATTAACGACATAATAGTGTACATAATAGCAGTTCCAAGTGTCATAAGGACGGCGTACTCTGCTAGTTAGGTATCTAACAGTCAACTCTTAACTTACTTTGTTGGGGATGGGCGTACGCAAATACAGCGCAAATTTGCGTACGGATGGGATTGCGGGATCATATGAAGGTTTAGGAACATACCAGAATAGGTATGCTAACATACATATTTGATGGGATAGCAGGTAAAAATGGCATAAAAAACTGCCCGGTATATTGAGGAGGTGTTAAAACAAGATCCAAAAGTTATGGAACGGAGTTTGCCTTCTGAAAGAAAGTAAGGTCTATGTCATGGAACACATTGCAGAGGGGAAGGACTTGGACTTTAATTTCCATGTGCATTGTTGTAGATGGAGATTCTGATATAGTCATCAGGGTTTCGGTCTTGTTGAAAATTGAAAATCATAATTAGTTAGGTGCGTCAACATATGCTGTTTGGGTAATTCAGCACATGCAACCAGGGGGAAATCGCTTGGACTAATCAAGATCAGAATGTGCATTTGAAACAAAAAGGTACAGTACAGAAGTCCAATTGACTTCAAATCACCATCAAGTACTAACAGGCTGAAAAGGAGCTATAAATCATACAGTTACCTGCTATCTGCAAACCTAACATCATCCACAACATCTTCTTACAATACGGGTAGTTCGCAAGATACCCTATAAGAAAATCATGAATTAAATACTCAAAAAAATATCTTCTGGTGGCAATGTAGACATGGAGTGACGAAGGTGCACTACGAGCAAAACAAAAGCTGCAGCCTTCATCTTAAGCAGAAAGATAAATCTTGCTTCCTCTGAGAGCACATTTCTACACTTTTTTCTGGTCAACATTCTCAAAGCAATGTCTGACCTCACCATGATGGTTATGTGAATATTACTTTCAGTTACTTTGTCATTTCATGTTACTTTCGGTTACACTACACAGTACATGCACCATGCTGTTATCTGAAGTGTTGGGCTCCAACTCTTTGGTACTCTTTTTGAAACCTACAATACACACATTTTCATCACGACTTCTTCTAAATTACAAAGAATACATTGCACAGCATGGTGTGCCTCACCATGTAGACTTGAGAGGTTACTCTTCTCAAGTAATACATTGCACAGCATAGTGTGCCTCACCATGTAGGCTTGAGAGGTTACTCTTATCAAGTAATTCTTTTGACTGTAATTCTCTCTTATGATGATGCCTACTTACGCACTCCACTGCTGACCCTCACGCTCCTCCATATCTTGTACCCTTAGCAATTCTCTCTGTTTCTCTTGCAAATCTCTCCGCCATTTCATGCGGGCATACAGGTAGAACAATGCAGTTACTAGCAACCAAACCTGAGGAGTGGAGCAGAAAGAACTGACTTCAAAAATATTCGTATGAAATGCTTTATATGTACCTTGTTGTTCCCCTGATGAATTACAAAGTCAACTTGTTGTGATATATCTGGCTTTGAACTTCAATCTTACCCTCTTACCTTCATCCAAGCAGGGTATTGAGCATTTATTTTACTTTGGTTGCTTGAATCCTCAGGTTCCTCATCTAGCGAATTTCTATACGAGTCAGTTGGACCAGATCCTTTGCCTCCGCCACTGAAGAAGCTCCCTTGGCTGTCATTTGAACACATTCTGACACTAAATGCTAGTTTCGTATGATAGAGAGGAGATTCTGATGTCATGGACAGTAGTTTTACTTTGGAGGTTGGGGCATACATCCTCTTTGTGTACAACCTGAGAAGTTGCATTTTATGGCAAGATCAAGATTCTAGGTTTCCATGGCTCTAGTATTACAGTAGGTTTGATCTATGAAGCACAACATTCTGAAAGCATGGGTTCTGGAGCAAGTTTCGAAAATGCTGTCATGTCGAGGTCCAGAATATTACATTCTGCGCAAAATCTTATAATATGGGTGACCAACAAATATCAACTTCAGCTATTCAGAACGAGGTAAGCACTGCTTAGAGTTAGTTTTGCAATAGGTTTATGTTACAGCTGATGACGTTGTTAGTAAATTAGCTTATTTATTGCTTGTTAATGATATATGGGAGCAGGGGTCTCAAAATGAAAGAAGAAGGGAGACGTTGGAAGGTGAGAAAAAGAAAGTGCAAACACTAAGAAAGCAGAGTTGACAGAATAATATGTGCAATGTCTCATATTCCGATGTTTTTTGTAATCACTGCAGAGGGCGCGGGTGAATCGTACACTGAAGCATCAGATGAGCAACTTGACGCAGAAGCTAGGGCGATGCTTGCCGACCTCGACTCCTCTCAGGCAGAGGTGCAGCGTATGCTGGCAGATCAGAAGCTTCATAATGTTGAACTTGGAGGCTTAAGAGACAACTTGGCAAATGAAGTAAGATCATTTCTGCGTCTTACAAATAACTTGAAGGTACACACCTCTTTCTGCTTCATTGCAGCTCCGAGAGCTGAAAGAGGAAGCATGGAAGCTGGAGTTGTATGGAGAGTTGGAGGTTCTTAAACATCAGCTGGCCTCATTGCAGGAGCTAGAGTCAGACATGGACGCTGCTGAAGCAATCCTTGACGCCACAGAACCAGGTGCCAACCTCCCCTCCCTTTATCACATGACTCCCAATTACCTAGCAAATGTTGGCAAGTGGTAAAGCTGTCCCATCAGGCATGGTAGTCTCCAATCATGGCCTATCTGAATAAAAGTAGTCATTTTTATGCTGGTGCCCATCACTTTTAACTCTCAACCACACATAGTGCATTATGTTCTCTGTCATAGAACTCACATTGAATAAATGTCTCTCACACAAAATCAGGGGCTTCTCCAAGCAGAGCCATCGTGGCCCCTTCAACAGCATCAGCCACGGAAACAGCATCAGCAGTCAGTGCTGCCCTTGAAGAGGTTGATGACAGTGAGGAGTTCAATATGGATGCAATCACTGAGATGCAGTCCAAGCTGGATGAGGAGCTAGCAGGTGCTGAGTCACCATTTCTGGACACAAATCATACCGACTCCAATACTCGTCTGCTCGAGTACCTAATGCATTTGCACTATGTAGCTTGTAAGGTTACAGATATGCTGCTTCTAAGCCTTCGCTCTCGAGTGTGCTTGGATTGTACTTGCCTAAAATTGTAAGGTAGACAGCTGTATTCTGTTAAGGATGTTGTGTGGCAAACTGAAAGCTTTCTTTCTCTGCTGCTTTGCAGAAATGTTTGCACAATTAAAGGTGAGTTACAATTTTGAAGGGGCTCGTCATGTTCATCACATAAGAGAGCTTCAGTTGTCTGTGTAAACCAGTCAGTATCCTTATGATGCATTCTTGAATTCATTGATATCATTGCACAATTTTTCAGGCCATCAAAGAGGAGGCTGCAACAGCGTCAGCTCGAAAGCAAGTTTTGGAAGCAGAGTTAAGGGATCTGTTGGCTGAGCATGAGGCAGATGCTGCTCTGCTAGATGCAAGCCAGGCAGAGGATGCAGTAGCCCCTGAGGTTGTACATTAGAAGACTGCGTTCAGAATATTCAGTAGATGCATTCAACTCTTGAGGGAACTTCAGTCAGGCACAGGGCAACATCTCATTTTAGTGTGGAATTCGTTTGGAGGAGAAATGTGGAAGGAGCTGTGTTGAGCTTGAATAGAATATCAATGGCCCTGTTCAGAACCGACATTCATTTAAACACTTTCCTGCATTCCTCTTAAGGACATTGACATTCTTCAGTGTAACATATCTTTGTATTTATTGATCATGTTGTCTCGAGTGCGCATACTTGTTAACACCCTTGCTTCACCATTACGTCAAAATTAGTACTTCATTATGCAAAATTAAAACCCTAAACCTCCAGCTAATAGACCACTGCGTTTGCCTGCAGGTAGTCTGCATGATCGTACTGCCCATCCCCAAGTAGTGACATACTCCTGAAGGCTCCTCCAGGATCACTACACCTAGCAGCTTGAATTAGAGCCTTCAATGAAGGAGGCCCTGTGGTGACCCTTAGCTACAAGACTGCATCAGCACATGAGCTGATAGAAACCACACAAGTATAACATCTTTGCATAATGCTCGTAATTTGGTAGTCCTTAAGTAGACTCCAGAGGAGAGCACCTTCATTTTACTTGATCAGGCCAGTGCCCATATCCAGGTAACTTCACAGGCAACTAATTAGGATGGGCTAACAGAACAAACAGGTACAACTCACAGACATTGGAAAAGCGGTGCAGTCTGTCTAGAAATCAAACTCCAATGCTTCTTTAACGTTCAGTCACTTGTCATCATACTGAACTTACTCCAGCATCAGGACAGAAAAGGACCTGATATTCTCCTCAATATCTTACATAAAATTAATGTTCAATAAGTGTTTTCTTAACTTTCTTGTCCACGCCTACCATATAGATATGTAGATCTACAAACTCTTAATGAAATGAAAAGGTAATATTCTGACTTCATATTTAATATTTTCTTATTAATTATAACAGATACTTTATATATCTGCCTTCTCAGAGCTCCCCTTTCTGTGGACTGGCATCCAATCTCAATAGAATGTCAGATCCTGAGGTCCTCCTGGCCACATTCCCAAGCTGATGGAACAGAGATCTATTGGACAGTCACACGTCCTGTCACACATAATAACTGGACTGCATCACCAAAGGCTGAAACTAATTTTGGAGAGTGAAATTTAAATGAGCTTCCCAAAACGCAAACTGCACATGAGCTTACCTTTAAGCTTGAATCAAGATAACAATAAGAGTACCGCTGCTCTCAGTTCCCTAGAAATAGAGGGACAAGTAGCCATTAAAGCAGGGCGGCTATTAAGTGGCATGGCCAGATCTGATTCTGATCTAAAGAGTATGATGGCCACAAAACAGAGTCAAACACAGCAAGTGTGACCTGGAAGCATGGTGAAGTGCTCAACTGCAAGCATGTAGGAGTCTTAATCTGCAACTTTGAACAGTGATTATTTTCTGAGGAACTGTCGTAGAGAACAACACAGACATAGCTTACAAATCACCCCAAAGCTTGTTCGGCTGAGGAATTCAGAGCCATATGGCCATATGGCGCTATGGATTTAGGCTATGGCCTTCATCCTATAGAAGGAAGATCTCCAGGAGTAAGATTCAAGTGGCACTACCACCACATCTGTGAACAGTAACGAAAGATTTGTTAGCAATCAAGTGCATGGGCGCACTTCGCGTTAAAGATGTGTCTTGAAGATCAGTGAAACTCATTTAAAAATGTAGCTGGTGAAAGGTGTGGCCACAGAATTTGATGCAATTGTGCATCATTGCAGGCCAGCATGTTCCATGCGGCTGACACCGCAGTGCTGGCCAGGCTGGTGAACAGCAATCAAAGAACAAATGCCATCACAAAGTTTCCATTCATCCCTATGCAATTTTGATTAATGTGCATTCTCCTTATGGCAGAGGCAGGGTTCAGGGTATTGAGCTTCGTGTACAGTCACGTCCAACTCATCGCCTCTTACCTCCCACGTCAGCTGCTTAGAACTATTCTCTTGGTCAGTATTTTTTATAGTTGCAGCTCATAGTGATCCTTTCGCCTGGCTCCATTTTTACATAGTGTCAGCTTTTCCCGTTCTCGGCAAAGTCTGAGTGCACATAATGAGCAAGCCTTCAGATATCTGGTTTGTTGCCAGTATCTCAGAAACGCAAGCATGGAGCCGCTCACATGAGTCTAAAGCAAGTACCTCAGCCTCTTTTGTAAATACTTCTACATCTAGGAATCCTTTACAATGGGTATTTGGTCGGTCACCCTGCACGACATTCACTTTTCGAGGCGGCACATCTCACTTCGCGGCCAAGAGAGAACGTGAGCTGTGCTGCTCTGCCCAGAGCGTTATACAAAAGAGAAAATGTTGCTCAGAAATGTTTGCCACAATAACAACGGATAATTTCAGCGTGACTTCTCGATCTCATAGCCTTGGTCTGTTACCAGCAGTCTATGGCCCAGACTTTCCTCTCTTAGACATGCTTCAGCAGCATTTTGCCCCCAAGACCTCCATAGTGGTGTCCACACAGCGTCAGGTGATCCAGAATGTTGAACGTGCCTGCCTCTGGCTAACAACTTGGCCCCGGAGAATTAAAGCTTGGCACACTGAGCACCAAGAGGCTGTGCGGACTGCTGGGAACCACAGCCATCGTAGCACTGCAATTTCCAAGGCATCGCGAGAAGCTCAGCGCATTTCAGACCAAGCAATAGCAGCAGAGAGAGAGGTAAACGCTTGTTTTGCAACCCTTAAATTCTTGAGTTATGAAAATGAATGTGCTGATGATGCTGCCAGGCAGTCCTGTATGCATATCAACTTGATCTTGCTTTTGAGTCCACGTGCTGCTGGAAATTTTGTTGAATACTGCTTCCTTATCCTTGCAGTGCCGACCAGACCTAGCAGCAGAGCTGCTTGAGAAGCTCTCCAGAATTCATCCTCATGCTGAGACACTCGCCAGGCTGTCAAAGCAGTACACAGATATGTCATACCTGATCCTTCAGGCAGATGCAGCGGCCAGATCCAGCACTGTGGATCTCAATATCAAAGCTGTGGAATTAGCTTTAAAGGCCGTTGCAACTGATCCAACAAATGCTTTAGGACACATTGCCCTCTGTGTCAGTCGAGGACGCCTTGCTCTAGTTTCAGATAATCGAAAGAAGGTGAGCCCAGGCCTGTCATGAAAAAAATGTCATAATGCAAGATCCATGCATGATGCTTCTGAAAGTAAATGTCGGCATGCTTGAGTAATCAACAGATATGATATCATCACTTGACAGGGCATTTTGAGTGCATGATCATGACTTATGTTGATGTGACTGGCATGCATTTAACACGATCATGATGACATGAGAAAAGGAATTGCCTAGTCATAACATTGCCTGACAACCAGGATTCATGACAAGATAGAATAGATTGGAAAATCATGCATGCATTCATGAGTAGAGGCTGGTCAGCTCACGGTTGGATATCATCAATGTGCAATGCCTGCTGAAATCAAAGATTCTCTCAAGTGTAAGTTACAAAAGAGCCAATGTTCGATGGGCACTCCATGTGTTGTCTCATGTCAATGCAGATTCAGCTTGCGAAGGATGCGGCTGATGACGCTGCGACTGCCATGAGGCTGGATCCCTACAATGACTATGCTCATCACCTCATGGGCAGGTATGATCTCTACAATGACTATGTTCAACACCTCATCATGGTAGGGTGCAACACTAGAGTTTACGTATGAGTCGTCATGTCAAAGGACTCTTCATTGGTAGCCTGAGGTACTATATTTCTCCAAGTTTCTGAGGGGAGTGCAAAACTTATAAGGCTTCAGATTTGGAGCATTCTCAGGGCTCTCACATGTGAACGTCAATCCTTTGATCCCTCTTGAAAATCTTCCAAAAATTTGGGCGACACATCTCCCTTCTGTGTCATTAAACACATCACCCTTCTGTGTGATTAAACGTAGGTGGCATTTTGAAATGGCTCAGCTCAATGCTGTAGTTCGGACACTTATCCGTATCTGTTTTGGCACTACTCTCATGGAAGGTAGCTTCTCTGAAGCTCTCTCATGTTACCGCAAAGCAGCTGAGCTGAACCCAGGGAGAGTGATTCACCGAGTAGAGATAGGCAGGACACTGATTAAGGTGGGTATTGCTTTGCTTGGAGTTAACGGGTAGTGATTGGTAGGACACTGATTAAGGTGGGTAATGCTTTGCTTGGAGTTAACGGGTAGTGATTGGTAGGACACTGATTAAGGTGGGTAATGCTTTGCTTGGAGAAGATGCGCAGTGCTGCTACTACAGGTTGAAGGTTCACATTTCAAATCATGTACATGTGCATATGCATTTAGGAGGTACTAAAGCATTTATCAAAAACTTGGATTTTTTTTTTGTATTTCTTGTCCAAAAAACTCATTTACTTCATATCACTGCAATGAAGTGATGTATGAGATTAAGCTATGTCTGTTTTGATGTTTTTTATGTGCAGTTGGGCAATGTGCAAGCTGGTTTAGAGCATCTGCAGCAAGCCATTGACATGGACATTGAGGACATAAATGCTAAGCTTCAGCAAGACGATGCAGCAATGCTGCTCAAGAAGCTGAGAGCTGGAAAGAGAGAGGACCTGTACATCAAAAATGAGACGAGGAGTTGATTTTCATGAGAGGTTTCTAACAGAGTAATGGTAGAATAAAACCACTACCTTGAATTGGTCGTTATATCAGGTATTGTGAAGAGTGCAACCTTGCAAATATCAGCATGAACACATCACAGATGTATGTGACTTGGCTGACAATGCTTTGTGAGATGAAGGGTATGCTGAACCTTATATTCAGTGCGAGTTCATTTGTCTCCAAGATTACCCCTAATGCTTGTATGAGAGTTCGCATACATGACATCTAACATGTACTGAGAAGAATCTTCACAGATATTAGATTGCCTACGTGTTTTTTTCATTTCTAGAATAGGTCCAGTATCATCTACCTTCAGGTTATCTTATGTATTTTTTCTTTATTACTCCTTCACGTACTGCTGTGAGACGTTAGCCTGTGGTGTGGAGAAATGCGTTCCATGCAATAAGTGTTCACTTCTACTCTTGAATGTACATGACATTTTACAAGTAAATTACTATGATATCTGCTGACCAAGTGGTAGCCACGATAGTGGGGCATTCAGATAGTGCGCAGGGTCTCCAACATTTGCTAACATACTTTAAAGGTTGCATTACATCTATAACCGGTAGAAATCATTTTCAATTACTTTCGAATGCCTTAGCGTCACTGGACCCGTCGGTGCATTCGCTTGGAATGCTGTTTCTACTGTAAGCTTATTTAACTTGCCTGTTTAAATTTATTCATATTTGAGAAATTTCATCAATGCGCAGTGATGCTCAGTCGCGATCTGGAATCAACGCAGGGGATTTGAACTTTGTAGATAATGCTTCAAGATTCTTTAGACTCTGTGCAGGAACGCAAATAAGATTAGCCCCAGAGATCAGTAAGTTCTGGCTTCTACATGCAACCAATTTGAAGCACACATTGTTGAATGAATCACCCATGTCACTCCTTGCAGCTGTCCATCTGGGCAAAAGTTTGAAAGAACATATTTTGGCTGCTGGATGTCCAAGGGTTGGCATCTTGCCGCTTTTGAATGCCCTAAGAAAGTTACAGCCAAATCGAGAGCATGTGACACCTCTGCATGCAGATTTCTTTCAAGTGTATGTAATGCGCTCACTGTAGTAGCAGCAGTGTATTAGAAAGAGATCATTCAGTTAATATGCTGTAGAATCTGTAGAATTAAGATTAAGATTCTATGTGTGTTCTGACATGATCGAGCGAGGTATGCCTGCAGAGTATCCTTGTCGCTTTCTTTCACTCACTCCCATGATGTTCTCTGAATAGGGTCAGGAAGCACGGCCATGACTTAGCATGCTCCCATCACCCTCCTCATTCAGATGCCTACTATCAAAGGTGTATAATGCAGCTCACGAGGTGCTTCTGGATGACATCTTTGACGTAGACCCCCACACAACCTGTATGACCCCCACAGACCTATTTTCGTACTGCTACTATGGAGGCATGCTCGCTGCTGGTAAGCACGCTTACTTACAACTCTGTTGTCAAGACAGAGTTGTAAGTTACCATCCTTTGCAAAGCATCATTTCCCTGTCTGATCCAAGAAATCTTTTTGTTGTGAGACTGAAGTTCACAACAAAAAGATCCTTTTACATATATATGTTGTTAAAGGATATAACGAGGAATTGCTTGCTTCATGTGGAGAAATGCTCAGGATTATATCTCAATCATAGAGTGTCCAAGCTCCTTACTTCTGCATTCTCTGCTGCTGCCTGCTAGGTAGCAAAATGTACAGCCGAGCATTGGAGCTCTTGATGCAGGCTCTGACAGCTCCTGCTGTTGTGGCCAACGCAATTGTGTTGGCTGCATACAAAAAGCTGATTCTCATATCCCTCATCCATTCAGGTTATAAAAGCTAGCAGGACCATCACATCTCTCATTCTTCTGACAAGCTTCATCACTAGTGCTCTAAAACTCATTCTCAGTCTATCGTGACGATGTCAAAATTTAATTTTGGTGTCGCAACACCGTATCACCTTTTTTTGTTTTTGAATGCATGTCAAGTCCTCAATTGAAATCGGCACTTCCCCTTAAATTCTCCTGCTTGCAGGAAAGTCCATTTCCTTACCTAAGTTCACTTCAGCTCGCGTCAAGTATCTCCTTGAGAGTCGATGGCAAGGCGTATCAAGAGCTGAGTACTGCCTACCAAACACACGATCCTGAAAAACTGAACAAGTGCATGGAGCAGTACACTCATCTTTACAACACAGTGGGTACCACCCAGGCATCAAACAAGGGTGCATGCTTATGTGCATTCTTACTAAAAGATCTGATTT